>JAOXYA010494704.1:0-28817 GCA_028565675.1 Sorex palustris | reverse complement strand
GGATGCTCAGCCCTGATCCAAGCAGGCTTGGAGATCTCAGCCCCGGGACCTGCATGCCTTTGTTCCTCTGCCGGTACCTTTATGCATGTGGAGAGTGGTCTCAGCATGGTTGTGGCTCCAGAACCAGCCACAACTATGCTGATGTATAAATAACAATAAGAAATCAGCATACTTAATCATATAAGGCTAAGTTCAGGAATAAATTCTAATACTAAGAAAATCTGTTCAATGTCATATTGAAAGTCCAAATGAATATTATGCAATATAAAGAAATAAAAAATAAATTATAAAGAAAGAAGTAAAACCAAATTTTTTGGATTAAGGAATTATAATAAGAAACCCACTAAGTCCCAAAGATATGATGGTTATATGTATATTAAATTAATAAAAGAACACAATCATATCATAGATTTAGTGTCTCTAAAATATAAATTTTTGATTTTTGCATTTATGTATATGTGTGGCAAAAACATGAGAATATTTGAGAAATATAAAACAATATAGATTCAAAAAAGCAATGTTATATTCTAACAGAGTTATGTGTGAATTTTTACCCTATCAACTGTATTTTTATTTTTCCCTTTTGTTTCTCTTTTTGGGGTGGCAGTGAATCTTCAGGGGTTACTTCTGGCTCTGCACTCAAGAATTACTCCTGGCGGTACCTGAGGGACCATATGGGAAGCTGGGGATCTAATCCTGGTCTGCCGTTTGCAAGGGAAACGCCCTACCTGCTGTACTATGACTGCAGCCCCTACTTTTGTTTCTAAGCAATAAGTTTAGAATATGCGTTTTGTTTTGTTTTGTTTTGTTTTGTTTTGTTTTGTTTTGTTTTGGAGTCACACCCAGCTGTGCTCCGGATTTACCCCTGGCTCTATGGCCAGGAATTACTCCTGGTGAGCTTTGGAAAAACATGGGGTGTTAGGGACTGAATCCAAGTTAGCCATGAGCAAGTAAGCATTTATCTGCTATATTCTCCAGAATACTTTTGTTTTTAAAATAAAACTTTTTCATAACTAGCACAAAGAGTAAATTCACGGTCACGTCCTCCCATTGTTCATCGATTTGCTCGAGTGGGCTCAATAACCTCTCCATCGTGAGACTTTTTGTTACTGTGTTTGGCATATCAAATACATCACGGGGAGCTTGCCAGGCTCTGCCATGCGGGCGAGATCCTCTCGGTAGCTTGCCGGGCTCTCCGAGAGGGGCGAAGGAATCAAACTCAGGTTGGCCATGTTGGCTGCGTGCAAGGCAAACACCCTACCGCTGTGCTATCGCTCCAGCCCAATGTTGGGGGTGTTGGTAAGGATTTAATATAAGAATCCAGTGCATCAACTTGATAATCCCACTGGCCAATATGTTTGTTTTTAAGAAGTCAGTGTATTGAAAGTAACAAAAAGACAGTTTGAGTCTGAAATATTCTGAAAAGGGTAATCACCAACCCTCAATTCCAACTTCTGGAAGAGCAGAGGAGGAAGATAACAGTAATGACTATAAAGGAAAAGAACCAGAAAGGGCAGATTGGTTTCAATTTTTTAAAAGCATATCTTGATTTTATGGAAATATAATTCTGGACATATTTAAATGTTAAAAAAGGAAAAGGAAGATTGTGTCAGTATATACCCCTCCACCCCCATCAAAGCCACACATATACCCAATCAAGAAAGCAGTGACTCAGGGGGCTTGAGCACAGCGGGTAGGGCGTTTGCCTTGCACGTGGCCAACCTGGGTTCAATTCCCAGCACCCCATATGGTCTCCTGACCACCACCATTCCTGAGCACAGAGCCAGGAGTAACCCCTGTGCATCGCCAGGTGTGACCCAAAAAGCCAAAAAAAAAAAAAGCAGTGACTCAGGCTGGAGTGATAGTACAGCAGGAAAGGTGCTTGCCTTGCATGCAGAGTTCAATCCCTGGCATCCCGTATGATCCCCCAAGCTCTGCCAGAAGTGATTTCTGAGTGCAGAGCCAGGAGTAACCCTTAAGCACCGCAGAGTGTGGCCCCAAAACAATAGCAATGAAAAAGCAATGACCAGCCTCTTTGAACAAGCAGAACAACTGCAGAGAAATTTCAAAACATCTCAAGAAGGCAGAGGCTGCCTTTCCAGGGGACATGGACACAAGCAAAGCAGTTGTATAATGGCATGCAAAATAATTTTAGAAGTAACATACTGATCAGTAAACTTACAATTCAGAAGTTGTCAAAAAACAAAGTCCTGTCCTGTCAAAGGTAAAACGGACCAGAGAGTACACTGGGTAAGGCACTTGGCTTGCACATGGCCTGTTTGGGTTTGATCCCTGGTACCCCACTAGGTCCCCTGAGCTCCGCCAGGAGTGATCTCTGAGTGCAGAACCAGGAGTAAGCCCTGAGCACTTCGGGTGAGACCCAAAACCTGTCTTAGTAAACGGCAATAATTGTCATGTGTCATAGGAACGCGTCACCATGGTATTATTAAAAAAGCGGGGGGGAGGGATGAAGGGCAAATGAGGGGATGAAAGTGGACTTTATAATGCAAGACTTCTAGCCACACCTCAGAAAACATTTCCATAAGTTAGTTTGGTTTGGGGACCACAACTGATATTGCTCAGGGACTATTCTCAGCATGGTGCTCTCTTCTGACAGTGCTGGGGGACCATGCAGTGCCAGGGAATCAAACCCAGGACTCATATATAAAAAGCATTTGCTCAGCCCTCTGAGCCATCTTCATGGACTTAAGATTTTTGTATTTTTTAGCATGAAATAATATTTGATTACTGTTTAGAGTAATTGTTTTTCAGCCATGGCTCCCTCCTGGCTGTTTCCTTTCCAGGTCTCTCTCCCCGTCAGTTGGCCCCCTAACCTTGTGTCATGCCCCCCATTTATGCAGTTTCACCTGTGGTCTTCTTGAAATATCCTGGGGACCTCCAGAGAGCCATTTGACTCCCCAGTTGAGAAACGCTGGTCTATAGGGATTACCTACCCTGAAAATACTCTGTGAATTATCTTTATCTATAGGTAAGAGCTTAATACATGTTTTTAGTATAGGTACCATTAACTATCTTAGAGATACAACCTGTGTTGTTAAAATATTCTCAAATGGGTGATCAGAGCTTAGTCTTTACAGGATGTGTGATTTATATGCTTAAATCGGGCCAAGAGTAGCTGCCAGGCGGGGGCCTCTCTAGCAGCACTTAGGAGGCTTTGAGCCATGCCCAGCAATGCTCATGCCCAGAGGTGCACTAGTGAGTACGCAAGGGACTACATGGTGCCAGGAATTAAACTTAGTACCTTGTATATGCCAAGCATGAACTCCGGGCTTTTTTTTTTTTTTTTGCTTGTTTGCAAGGCCAGTGGTGGGGGGGGGGGGGGGGGGGGTTTTTTGTTTTTTTTTGGGGGGGTTCATTTTGTTTTTTTTTTTTTTTTTTTTTTTTTTTTTGAACTATCTCTTTAGCCTCAAACCCAGGATATCTCTAGAGTATTTTTTCTTTGGCAGAAGGAGGATGCTTAGGGATCAGTTCCAGCTCAGGAACCCATGTGGTGCTGATAATTGAACCTGGGCCTCCTGTATATGAGGCATGGGCTCTAGTCTGTTGAACTGTCTTGCTGGCCCACCCAAAAATATATTTAAGTTCTAAAGAGATAGTAACAGGGATTAAGGTGCTTGTGTATGGCCAGTCCCAGTTTGATCTTTTTTTTTCTTTTTGCATCATGCCCAGCATTGCTCAGGGGTTACTCCTGTCTCTCCACTCAGGAATTACCCCTGGTGGTGCTTGGGGGATCATATGGGATGCCAGGGATTGAACCTTGATCGGCTGCATACAAGGCAAACACCCTTCCTGCTATACTATCATTCCAACACCCAGTTTGATCTTTAGCACAGCATATGGTACCCCCAGCACTTCCAGGAGTGACCCCTGAACAGAGCCAGGAATAGGCTCTGAGCACTGCTGGGTATGACCGAGATATCCACCCACACCCCACCAAAAGCAGCTTTTATTTTCCTCAAGGCATCAAGCCCATTGCAGGTGAGACACCTGGGTTCTGTTGCTGGCGTTGCACAGTCCAGGAACAGCCCCTGGGCAACCCTGGACACTGCCCCAAAACAAAGCATCAAATTCAGAAGTAGCTCAGAATTTTTTCAACATTTTATTTTTTATTTATTTTTGGTTTTTTTGTTATTGTTGTTGTTGTTGTTTGGGCCACACCCAACAGTCTCAGGGATTTCTCCTCTAGTTCTCGCTCTTGGAGGACCCGAGAGTATCCTGCCCGCATGGCAGAGTCTGGCAAGCTCCCCATGGCGTATTCAATATGCCAAAACCCAGGAACAATGATGGGTCTCATTCCCCTGACCCTGAAAGAGCATCCAATGTGGCACTTGCTAAAATCTCAGGGCTAGGACGAATGGAGACGTTAACTGGTGCCTGCTCAAGGAAATCAATGAACAGGATGACAGTGATACAATGATATACCCAGAGATCACTCCTGGCAGTATTCAGGGGACCATATAGGGTGCCAGGGATCAAATACAGGTTGACCATATGCAAGGTAAGCACTGTACCTGGTGTACATGTTACTCCAGCCCCTAAATAGAGTTATTTCTTTTGATTTGGGGGCCACACCCAGTGGTGGTGCTCGAGGGTTTTTTAAAACCTTTTAAATTCAAATGTACACAGTCATGAAACTATAACTTAGTTTAACTCATGTGTTCATGATCACTTTTCTACCATAACTTTACTACAGGGCTGGAACGATAGCACAGCAGGTAGGGCATTTGCTTTGCATGCAGCCAACCTGAGTTCAATTCCTCCGCCCCTCTCGGGGAGCCCGGCAAGCTACCTGTTATGTATTCGATATGCCAAACACAGTAACAACAAGTCTCACAATGGAGACGTTACTGGGTCCCCTCGAGCAAATCGATCAACAATGGGAGGACAGTGCTACAGTGCTACTCAACTTTACTACATGTTCTTACACTATGGAGTATCTATGCAGACGCCTAACCCAGTTTGTCTAGAATCATCAAAGTATTCTTTTAAGTTTCTGTTCTGTTTTGAATGCATGTATCATCAAACTTTGATCTGCTCTACAGAGCAAAGGGTCGAAGTTGGAATAAAAGCATCATGGGGCCAGGCCAGTGGTTCAGCATGTTGAAGCTCTTTTGTGGCCTGCAAAGGATGCCTCATACTTCAGGGGGTAGCCCTGAGGCTCCTGGCCCTCCTTGGGAGACTTCCTTCCAGAAGGAAAAGCATTAGGGCCTAAGGATACAGCACAGTGGTTAGCGCAAGCTTATATACACGGAGTCCACTGGAGCCCAGGGTTCAATCCCTGGCACTAAGAACGAGTGTTTGGGGGGATAGGCAGGGACCCACCCCATGGTGCTCTGAACTTTTCTCGGCCCTGTGCTCAAGCACCACTCCGGGGCTCACCATATGTGGTGTTAGGGATCAAGCAGGCTGGGCTGCAGACTAGGTAAGTGCCTTACCTTCTGTACTATCTCTATAAGGCCTATAAGGCAGGATTCTAATGGTGTGTAAAGTTATGTTAGGAAAGCCTTGTCCTAAACTATTTTTTTCTGAAGGTTCAGTGTTTTGTCATGAAACAATGATAATATCTACAGGTGGCCCAGTGGACTTGCAGAAAGTGATGTGCCTGGAGAGCAGGGCTCCGGTCAAACGCCATCTGTGCTTTCCCTCCAGTGGAAACAGTTCAGGCATCCCAGAATACCGGGGAGATGCCTTTTGCTTCTTCACTGTATAAATCCAGTTTAGAACTGTGCATGCGCTAGGAAATTATGTTTTAAATAAAAGTTTCTAATGAACCTTTTTTTTTTCCTGCATGGAACACCAATGAACTGCTTTTAATCAGTAATTGAGTATTTTTTTTATTTATTTCTGGCTTTTTGGGTCACACCCGGTGATGTGTAGGGCTTACTCCTGGCTCTGCACTCAGGAATTACTCCTGGCATTGCTCAGGGGACATATGGGATGCCAGGGATCGAACCCAGGTCAGCCGCATGCAAGGCAAAAGCCCTACCTGCTGTACTAGCATTCCCAGTAATTAAGTATTAATGCATCATCGGTGCATCCTAAGCCACGGTCCAGGCTCTCCTGTCACTGCAGGGTTAGGCAGTGTTCGATGGGATTCTGAACGTGCCTCATTCCGGAGAAAACAGTGCACAGATATACCTTAGTGGAAAGACTGACCAGACTTTGGCAACATTATGACAGCTTGAACAGCATAATAACCAACTCAGCTTACACACTGGGAACGTTACTCCCAACAGAGAGAGAGAGATATTTGGGAGAAACAGAAGAATAGAATTCTCCTTTTGGCAGAGCACATATATTTATACATTCTTCTGTGTTTAGCTCCATGGTTAGCGAACACTTCCTGGAAAAGCTGCAGTACACAAATGTTTTTAATTTCAACTTGCACATTTCATCTGGTTGGTCCCTGGGACAGGGTTCACTGCCCTGGAGGTGGCTTGGCTCCATCTTTAAAGCCCACACTAATGAATTTCAGGTTTGGAACATAAAACAGCTGCTCTGTATTGGACAATCATGTGAACTTGTAATTGTTTCCCATGAATGTCTTAAATAGCTAAGCAGTGTTACTCTGGATGGTGGGGTTTTTGCTGTCTCCAGATACACAGATTGCATTGCCTTTGTTCTTTTTACTCAGAGCTTGCCTACTTAAAGAACTTGGAGTTGGGGCCAGAGAGATAGTACAGTAGATAAAGCCTTGCATTTGGTTGACCCAGTTTCAATCCCAGGCACTGCATACAGTCCCCTGATCCACACCAGGAGTGATCCTTTAGCACAGAGCCAGGAGTAAGCCCTGAGTGCCACCAGGTACTGCCTTCAAGCCAAACAAAAAGTACAGCTTCGATTTGGAAAGATTTCTTCCTTTTTATAAAGGGAACACTGTTGGAGGAAATAGGGTGGAGATCATCTGAGTGTTGCTGGATGTATTGAAGGACACAAAAATAACATTAAGAGCGAGTAGAGAGATAGTATAGCAGGTAGCGTGCTTGCCTTGCATGTGGCTGACCCCAGTTCAACTCCTGGTATCCAGTATGGTCTCCTGGCCCCACCAGAAGTAATTCCCAGTCCAGAGCCAGGAATAACCCCTAAGCATCACAGGGTGTAGTCCCAAACCAAGAAATAATAGTAATATTAAATAACATTAAGGGGCCAGAGAAATAGAACAGCATTTAAGGTGCCTGCCTTGCATGCACCTGACCTTGGTTCAATTTCAGCACTGCATGGGTTTGACCTTGGTTCAATTCCAGTTACAGCAGCACCAACAGGAGCAATCTCTGCAGCACCAACAGGAGCAGTCTCTGAGCACAGACTTCCTAAGCATTGTTAGGTATGGTCAAAATTTTTTAAATTCCTAAGAGCTAAAGAGTGCAGTGGACTGCTCATTCCTTGCATGCTGGGAGCCAAGTTTGATCCCCAGCAGTGCAATAGTGCATGGTCGTACCCCCACCCCCACCCCAAGCATCACTAGAAGTGACCCCTACGTACCACCAGGTGTGACCCAAAACCAAAAACTGAAAAGGTTGGTTTGGACTGAGTATATTTGTTTTTTCCTCTGAACTGTTTGAAATTAAAGAAAAAAGAGGTTGGAATGTAGCTCAAGTTGGAAGGACACATGTCTCATGCGTATGAGGCCCCGGGACACAACCCCCAAAATTCCCCCAAAAAACAGAGGAATGGAGAAAGATACAATAAAATTTTCACAAAAAAGTTATCTAGGCCAGGGAGATAGTACAGCAAGCAGGGTGCTTGCCTTGCACACAGCCGGCCCAGGTCCAATCCCCAGCACCGCCTGTGGTACCGGGAGCTCCACAGGAATAAGATCTGAGAACTGCAGAGTGTGGGGGAAAAAAAAATCATTTGTCATACTTTTTGGTGTGGATACAACTAGTAATAGTTTAGGGATTTTATCTGATCTGACCCAATTCTCATTAAAAAAAAAAAATCGTTCCAAGTGGGACCGTTGAATATGGAACATGGAAACTCCTCTTAGTTGGAAGGAAAGACGTAGGTAAATGGAGCCATAGGTAACCCTTTGTAAGAAGGACAGAGTCCAGGCTGTGAACACAGATCTTCACCCCTACCTGCTTCTCTCCCACCCCTACATCCCGCCCCCCAGCCCACTTCAACTTGGCGCTCTTTGGCTGTACTGATAAAGATGATGCTGACCTCATCCGCACAGGCTTCTTGCCGTTATGCGCAGGTGCAGGCTCGGTTTGGGGGGGGGTGGGGGGAGTGAATTCAGAGTTCCTTCCCCCGTGACTGCTTGATGAGCTTCCAAGATGAAGCAGGAGAATGTCCATTCCTGTGTGTGGTTCTGTCTCGGGCCATTCATGCTCTCCGGGCCTCAGCTTCCTCCTCCCGAGTGACCCAGATGATCTCCTTAGATCCTTCCTAAAGCCATAAGGGTCTGAAGTTCCATTAATTTTGCATATGAGGTTGGGGCATCCGTTGCACTGGGCAGCAAGGGACTGTTGGTGTTGTCCAGCCAATAGACTCCTCTGGCAGGCAGACAAGACGTGGATGAACAAGCACTCAGTTGCTGCAACATGTTTGTGTTGGTTTTGCTGGAACAGTCCGTTCCAGCAAATAGTCTGGGTGATGAAGCGTCCCTAACTGCAAGGCAGGGATTGTCACAGGGGGTGCTGAGCATTCGCCAGGCCTGCTGAGACCCTGGAGGGCAGCATGAGGTTCCCACATACACTCTGGCATCGGCAGGCCTCGATGCTCTTCCAGCTCCTAACCATCCCACCAGCCCCAGCACCCTACCCAGCCTGACCTTGAGAGAATCACCTGACAGTTCTAAAACTTTGTTTTTTTTTTCTGAAAATGAAAATAGTAATGTATATATTCAGAGTTAGCTTAATGTACTTATCATGGCGCTCCAAATTTTTTATTTTCAAAAAAATGCATTTGGAAATATCTAGCAGATTGGTGGGACTAGGTAAATAGGGGATGATTGAAAATAGCAATTTCTGGAAAACCCCAGTACTATCTGTCACCTTACCTGGAAGTCAAAGAGGGATGTGGGAGCTAATATTTGTGTCATGAGTAATTTCACAGGCCGCTGAAGTTCTTTCTGTTTGTTTTGTTTTGGGAGGAGCCACACCCATCGGTGCTCAGGGCTCTGTGTGCTGCTCTGGGGGAGTATGCAGTTCTGAGGCTTTGACATGAGGCAAACGCCTTAGCCCCTGTACTAGCTCTCCAGACCCACATCATCATTTAATATGTACCACCTCATATCCAGATACAGAGAGCTGCAGATTCCAAGGTCAAGATTCTGGAAACAGTGGCATGGACATTTAAGTCTGATTCTCAACCTTTGAGTTCCTTCTACACTTGCTGCCAACACACCCAAACACACGGTTGATGCATACATAGGTCAAATCTCTGATGATTCTAGAAAAAGGAATAAATGGTTAAGAAATGGTCCTAGTACCTGAGGTGTGTGTGAGCATTGTGTGTGAGTGCATGGGGGAGTGTCACATGCTTTTTTAAGCAGACTTCAGTTTTTCTGACTCCTCTTTAAGACAAACCAGGGAAACCCTGGCCAGTCCCGTCTCACTTGGTGGGATCTTAATTTCGAAACAGCTCCTGGGGATAGTTAGAAGACTTGAAAATCTCCGGGATGTCACTGTCCAGTTTCGAAATGATTTTGTAAATGGGTTTCTTCCAGGAAGGATCGGCGTCTTTCCCCGTGGAGACTGCCTTGAAGAACTCCTGTAGCGTCAAGCTGGCCATTTCCAAGAAGCCTTCTGGGACCTGCATCCCCCACAATACCCCCAGGAGAGAGAAGCCCTGAGACAGGGGGACCAGCACCCAGACCCGCCTGGAGGTGGTGTCTGCCACCACACACCCCCAGAGGAAGCACTAGCTGGTCACCGGAGGTGCCACTCTCAAACCCACCACCCCCATCAGAAGGCAACTGTCAGATGATGGCACTGATGAGCCAGCCCTGGCTGAGTGCCTGGGAAAAAAAATATCCTGCGTGGAAGGAGCCGGCGTCACTCACTGTGAGGTTTTTCTGTTCTTCCCCTTGGTGTGCCACACACATGGAAAGGTGTGCCCTGAGATTTGCGACGGCATCTCGCCATCTTTGGGAGCTGGATCCAAGGACTCAATGGAATGGCAGGGAGGAGGGTTCACGTATATGTCCCAGAGCCCCACAGAGGCAGCTAGAGGGAACCATACACCAGGTCCTCCAGCTGCAGTATGGTCTGGGCACCGCAGAGAGCAGCTGTGCTAGGGTAACCCGCCCCCTGGCCTCAGAGAGGAAGTGGAGCCCCTCTGCCCACCCATGTACTTCCAGACCTTTGCTGGTACAGGTGGATGCCCGCAGTTTTTCCCATTCTCGGGAGTATGGGTCAACAGTCAAGTGACAGGCAAGAGGAAGAGAGTGTGGTGGGCGACCTCCTGGCACAAGAGGCGAACCCCACCCTAGGGAACATGGGTTCTCACCAGTGACCCTCACACAGACTTGCCCTACAGCTGCAACCAGGGTGCTTTCCACAGAGAGCCTCCCACAGACAGGAAAACACAAGTATCGTTGACTCGGTACCTCCAGAAAGCATTGGAGGGGCTGGAGCAATAGCACAGCAGGTAAGGCATTTGCCTTGCACATGGCTGACCCAGGTTTGATTCCCAGCATCCCATATGGTCCCCTGAGCACCGCCAGGAGTAATTCCTGAGTGCAGAGCCAGGAGTAACTCCTGTGCATCACCAGGTGTGACCCCAAAAAAGCAAAACAAACAAAAAAAAACAGCATTGGAGATGGATCTGTCATGGAAGCCCCACAAATGAAGCTGTGCACATGAGAATAAAAAGTAAGAACCCAGTGAGGGGAGGGCTTGAGAGCTATTTGCAGCAGGTAAGATGCACGTGGCCTTGCAGGGCCTGACCCGGGTTCCATCTACAGCACCATATGTGGTTCCCTAAGCACAGAGCCAGGAGTACACCTTGAGCACTGCCAGGTGTGTCCTCCTCAGAAGAAAATCAAGAATGTAATGATATCAAGGACAAATACTATTGTAAAGGAAACCCTGGCCAAGACAAGGTGTGATGGCGGTGCCCAGAATTGAGTCGTGGGCCTCCTGGCACCAAGGCAAATGGGCCAACAGTCATGTAACTGGATCCTGAGTAATCAATCTCAGTGGCTGCACACCTGGCAGACCCCAGCTTGAGTTTCGGGAAGGAGCCTGACTGGGCTTGCCCTCCAGGGCACTGCCCGCACACTTGAAGGGGAGCTGCTGAGATGGTGGCCTTTGTGATGGCCTGCAGGCCAGCTCAAACCCACCATGCCTGTTACAGGCATAAGGCTACACACAGATCAGATACTAAAGCTCCAGTCACATAGACCAGGAGCACCACAGTCCCCCCATCCCCCTAAATGTGCGCGCTTACCTCAAAGTCATTCCCCTTGTTATAGTGCATATTCAGGGTTCGGAACAAATCCGAGTTGCGGAGAACCACCAATGTCTGGGCATTTGTGACGCCATCTGAGATTGCCTGTCGGGCAGATTTCTCCATTTGGATGTAATAAAACTCACGGAAGTTGCTGAACCACTTGATCATCTGGGAGGTAATGCAGCGGTTGAACTGTACAAACAGAGGATCCATCAGGTCAGACGTTTGCCATGAGGTGCTGTGAACCGTCAGGGTCCAGTTCAGCAGCAGGATAAGTAAGAACAGCTTCCCCCAGTATGCGAAAGGGCTTCCTTTAAAGAAGCCACGGTGGACCAGAGCGATAGTACTTTGGGTAGGGTGTTTGCATCCCATATGCTCCCCCGAGCACTCCAGGAGTAATTCCTGAGTGCAGAGCCAGCAGTAACCCCTGAGCATCACTGGGTGTGACCCCAAAAAAAAGCAACAAAACAAAACAAAACAACTAAAGAAACCACAGTGGGGGCTAAGGGATAGTTCAGCGGGGAGGGCGTTTGCCTTGCACATGGCTAGCTTAGGTTTGATTCCCCAGCACCCCATGAAGTCCCTTGAGGCCCAAGAAGAGTAAACCCTGAGCTAGGAGCAAGTCCTTAGCACCGCTGAGTGTGGGTCCCCCCAAACAAAAACAAAACAAATTCTGATAAAGTAAATGACTGTAAACTTGAGGCTTGTTCGAGCTTTTCCGTGTCCTTCCCCCACCCCCAGATACCCCTCTCCCTGCCGTGTTGCAGGGGCTTCTCTCCAACTGATGGCCTAAACTCCAGCGGCCGCAGGGTCACTGGCACCGCAGAGTCCCCGACCAGGAGGGAGTTTGCATAGAGGCCACGTGCTGGGGAAGAGCGAGCATGCGCGGTGGGGCCCGCCTCACACCCCGCTGACTCTGAGACATCGTTACCTGAACATCAGGGAAGTAAGTCTTCAGGAGGTTAGAACTGGGATAGCGCGTGAAGAAAAACATGAGTTTGGCTTTCTTCAGATGACCAGGGTTCAGGCCCTCCTGGATGTGACCCGGCGTCAAGGGAAATACATGCTAAGTTTGTCAGGTAACTCCACTTGTTCGAGTGGACAGTGGCCTTCTCATGTTTGGGGGAACATCTCAGGGGTTTTTAGTTTGTTTGGGGCTATACCTGGAAGTGCTTAAGGCAAATTCCTGGCTCTGCATTCAGGGATCAGTCCTGGTGGGTTCGGGGGACCGTGTAGGGCGCCAAGGATAGGACCCAAGTTGGCCGTGTGCAAGGCAAATGCCCTACCCGCTGTGCTATCACTCTGACCCCACCTTATGCTTTTCTTCATCCTCCCCCCGTCCCCCCCCCACACACACACACACGGGTGAAATTGCTCCATTTCTGTCTGTAGCCGATCTGACCAGGTAAGAGTTTTCCCTCCTAGATGCGGAGATCGCCAAATGTACAGTCAAGTTGCAGAACTTAAAACATTTGGTATGTGGAGACCCCGTGGCATCTAGGAGAACAAGCACCAATTTGTGCTCTCTGAGTAGGGAGGGAAGAGAAACTGCTGAGCCCCCCCGGCAGAGATGAACTCCACTTTTCTGCCTGGTTCCTCATCTATGAATCGAGAGGAGGTCCCCAGCCTTTGCTGTGAGGCTGACCAGCGTGGAGGCCGGTACCACACCGTCCCCTCTCCACCAGCTCCACTACTGGGCCACACCTGCGTCTTCCCTACCAGACGGATCTCCCCCTCACCCCCTCCCAGATCCTGCTTGCTCCTCTCTCCTTGGGGAGCCCTCCCTGGCCCCCTGCTGCCAAAGCTTCTTAGCTCAACCCCACACCCACCCCACCCCACCCCCGTTGTAGCTGTGACTTTTACCAGAATCTCGACTGTATGTTTGTCACCCCAGCTAGACTGACTTTCTGGAGGACAAGGATTTGTTTTTTTTATCTTCATTTGCCGTGTGCCTGCCCTAGTGCTGAGGACACTGCAGGTGCTCAAGAAATGCCTTTTGGCGGCAGGGATGCATGACCTTCATCCACACGCAGATACAGAAGTGCCTCTCCAGCTTGTTCCTTGCTCTGGGAACACCCCTCAACATTAAAGCAGAGTGCCGGGAAGGAAGTGTTCTCCATAGGAGGCTTGCAAGGGCCACAGAATAACCAGGACTCACTGGATAGCCCCGCTGACTTTCACAGGGCTCCTGGGAGATACCTACTGGCCTCTTCCCAGGCAAGTAGAGGGGAGACCCTTTGGGGGCTGAGTTGTTTTCATTCTTCTGCCGCTGTCTAGC
Organism: Sorex palustris; assembly: GCA_028565675.1. Classification (NCBI taxonomy): domain Eukaryota; kingdom Metazoa; phylum Chordata; class Mammalia; order Eulipotyphla; family Soricidae; genus Sorex; species Sorex palustris. The sequence continues at coordinate 15,121 of JAOXYA010494704.1, read as the reverse complement.
TTTATTGGGAAGTCGGCCTTCCTCTGGGGCCCCCACCCACTAGCCTTTCATCGTCACATGGCAAGAAAGTACATCCATGCTGCTATCGCTATACCTCTGAGAAGCTTCACTACCACCGGAAGAGGTGATGGTGACTGGGGAGGAGTTCTGAGGCGTGGCTTTACTGGTGCGGCCAGCCGGGAAAGCACCCGGAGGATGCGCAAGCTTTGGAGGAGGTTGCGAACATCGCACCCGTGGCCAGCAGGGGGGCACTGTTTCTTTGGTTTTCAAATAAGCGGTACCAGTCCCGGCGGCCTACTGTGGGCAGAAGCCACCCAGTCCTGCCAGCAAAGGGAACACCTCCATTCACGCCTGACCCTGAAATCCACAGACACCTCCACCTCTGGAGTGTCCAAGGGACGTAACATGAACTAAAAGAGCATGATCCCGAATATTTTCTCAGGAACTGGAGAGATGCTCGCTGGAACAGGGCTTTGGAGCAACCTCCCTCTCTTAGACCAAGCTAATTTGACCTGCCCCCTTTCTGGAAAGAAAAAAAAATCACTGGGCTGGAGAGATAGCACAGAGGGTAGGGCGTTTGCCTTGCTCTGCGGCGACCCGGGTTCGATTCCCAGCATCCCATATGGTCCCCTGAGGACCGCCAGGAGTGATTCCTGAGTGCAGAGCCAGGAGTGGCTCCTGAGCATCGCCAGGTGTGACCCAAAAAGAAAAAAAAATTACTCAGCCTCCCCCACCCCCAACCCCTGGAAATTTATCCTAAATGGGGAAAAAGTGCCTCCTAACTGCACTCGAGCCTCCACTGTAAGATTGGAACAATAAGATGAGCACATCCAAACCCCTGCAGACCAGCCTGGATCCCTCAGTCTTCCCCAAGGGGCTCCCACCCCCTCCAAGTGCCAGCCCCTTACCTAACCACCACACACCTCTCCCCAGCTCCTGTCTTCTCAGCTGCTGCTTAGAAGCAATACCTTAACCCAAGGCCTCTTCTGCTAGGATCTCTGGTCTGCCCTCAGAAATGCTCCCTGCCCTGTCCTCCTTTCCCAGGGGTTTCTGACCCTCAGACCCCTCACCCCTGTCCCCTATGAGTGATCTGGACTTGGAGGAGCCGAGAGGGGAGAGGGATCCCTCAGATCACTCCTGCCACTTGGGTCTGTGAACAATGGACAACAAAATTCTGGGCATCTTCCTCCCACGGGGTGTTCATCCTACCCGTTCACGTCTGCAGCCCTTTCAGACCTGAAGAACTGAGCCCTCCTACCATAGTGGTAGAACCTTGTGTGTCCCAAAGAGATGAATAAGCTTCTCCAGCTTCTGTCAGTACCCGGAAGGGGTCCCCACTCTCTTAGGAACCGAGTTCTTGGGCAAGGCATGGAGCTGGCCACAGGAACACGGCCCTTCCCGGGGCCACGCTGGTGTGGGGAGCCCCGCGTCCTCATCTGCCAGAGTTCTCTGGGCCACCACAGAGGATCACAGCCACGCATAAAGGATATGTGGACTGGAGGAAAAGGGGGAGCCTCAGCCGCCGCCTCCAGACCTCCCGCCTCCATTTTCACCGAGGAGAGAAGGGGCAGTCCTTCCAACACAGGGGGCGTCGTGAGAGACAGGGGGTGCCGCAGCCGAAGTGCCCCCCAAGGCCGCAGGGCCGGCTCAGAGCAGGCATGACTTTGGGGGGCTGAGTCCTGGGGGATGCCACCGCTCCAGGGGCCCTTGGGTCGGTGACCGAGTAACTGGCGAATAAGCTGGTTTTCCTGGACGTGAATAGGCACGGCCAAGGTTCGGTTCGCGGGGGGACCCTGATAGAGGCTGGGGATCATTCTTCGAGCATCTAGAGGCTTGGCCAGGGAGAAGTCTCCCAGGGGGGACCCAGCCAGTGGCGGAGACCTTTGGGGCCAGGCAGCCAAAGGAAGGGGGTCTTTGCTGGCTCCCTGCTCCGGAGGGGAGGCCTGGCTTGCACCCTCTGCCACCGGGCCCTGGAAACTCGCGCTCAGCCGAGCCAGGTGGCCCGCCGGGTCCAGCAGCACCTTTTGTAACACAGAGTCCACGGCCTGGGACATGGCGCGGCTCAGCTCTTTGCGCAGGATCACCAACAGGGCCTGTGTCCCGGGGGGTGGGAGCCTGGCTTCCTCAGCCAGGGGACCCAGCTCACGGTCTCCACGGTCTTCAGCCCTAGAGAGGTTCTCGCTTGAACCCTGCCAGCAACGGTTGCCCTGAGCCCAGGGCCGTGGCCCGTAGCCATTCGTCTGCCTGACGGGCTGGGCCGCCGGCAGAAGGTGCTCCTGCACTAATCTCAGCTGCTGCTTCAGCAGCTGCAGTTCTTCCCTCACCCGAGGGCCCCTCTTCCTGCTGCCCTGGTCCCCTGCAGGGCCTGGCTGCAGATGGCCTTGCTGCATGGGGACACTCTGCTTCCTCTTCCGCTCCCGGACCTTCTCCACGCAGGATGGGCCAGCGCCGGCCGGGTTGCTGCCTGACCCCACCAAAGGGCTGGCAGGGAAGCCCATCCCACGGACGATGGTCTCCACTCTGGCCCTCTTTGCCTTGATGTGCTCATCCCCGACCTGGTCCAGTTCGGCGAGGCTAGAGCTGGGGCCTTGGCTCCAGCGAATCCGGGGGTCTCTGCCCTGTGGGCTTCCTCCAGCTTCCACGCAGGGTTCAGTCAAGGGCAGAGAGTGCCAGCCGGAGTCGGGCTCCATGCCTGGGCTCCACCGTGCTGAGGATGGTCTCAGCTGGGATTTCTCCTCTGCCCTTAGGTGAAAGCAGTGTCTACGGAGGGAGGTTTTGCAAGTCTCCTGGACAGACCTCAAAATCAGAAAATCACAGGTTGGATGACTTGGGCGTTGCTTTCCAAATGCAAGTTTGGGATAGGGCTCTTGTCTTACGGCCACCCTGCTTTTATCCCAGGCACCACATGTGATTCCTCCAAGCACCGCTAGGGGTCAGGTCTAGCCACAGAGCCAGAAATAACCGTAGCACAAATTGTGATATAAAAAAAAAATGAATTTTTTTTAAAGGAAGAAAGAAAAAAATCAGAAAAAAAAAAAGCAGTACTGGGTTGAGTAGACCTAGGATTCCTTTTGGAGTGGGGAGGGGGCGCTCCTGGCAGTGCTTGGTACTCCCCTGCAGTGCTCAGCCCTAGAGGTGCTTGGAACTTGAGAAGAGGAGGCATGTAGTCCTGGGGTCTCGCCCAGGGCCTTGTGTGTTTTCTATCACCGATCCACATCCCCGGGCTGGAGTCTGTACTGGGGAAGAGGGGAACCTCCCAAGCAGTGTTCAGGGGCCCAGGCAGAGGTCACTAGATGGTTCAGTCCTCAGGCTCAGTGGCGCCGGGGATCTCAGGGCCATCCCAGACGATGTGAGGGGATAGTTAGAGTGAGTGAAAGTGGCCCCTGAGCCTTCTACTCTCTCCTCCCTCCCAACCATTCCAGTGCCTTGGAGGGTCTATGTCACCCACCCACTTTGGGAAATACTGATCTAGCTCCTATATGAAACAAAATCAGGAAAGCACGCGATAGCACAGCGGGTAGGGCGTTTGCCTTGCACGCTGCAGACCTGGGTTCGATTCGCAGCATCCCATGTGGTCCCCTGACCACCGCCAGGAGTAATTCCTGAGCACAGAGCAGAGCCAGGAGTAACCCCTGAGCATCCCCGGGCATGACCCAAAAAGCAAAAAAAAAAAAAAAAAAAAAAAATTCAGGAAAGCGGGCTCCCAGCACCCCAAGACCAAGCAACTCTGCATCTTCAGACCTGAGCATTGAACCCTCTGGTAAGGTTACCAGGAAGTGCTCCAGGCTCCCCAGGCACTGCTTGGGGGCACTCCTCCCCCTCTAAAGAAAAATAATTCAAGAAAGAGACACAATAGATTGAAAAGCGGATGGATAGGAATAGGGGCAGAGAGAAAGGAAGAGGTGGGAGAGGGGGAGGGGAAGGAGATAGGAAGATGCTTCTGGAACCTCTGACTTTGCTGGATCTCCCTTTAGGTCACTGAAGCTTTCTGTCTGTGCTCTGGAGAGCACAACTTTTCGGCTAAGAGACAGACTCAGTGTCTTAACAGAGCAGCAATTCGCGGACTGTCGGATTGAGCTCTAGACCCTAGAGCTCAGACCTAGTCTATGGGGGCCAGAGCGACACTGCCCACTCCTAAGCTCTGGAGGAAACGGGCCTCTTCGGAGGAGCCACGGAACCACAGGAAGCCCGGGCTGCCCTGCCCTCTGGGTGTGGCTGGAAGCTGCAGGGCTGGGTTTAGAAATGAACTCATGGGCTTCCACATTCATCCTAGATGTGGCAATGCTCACAATGTGGAAAATAGCATTTACGGCCCCCCTCCCAAAACACATGAACTCTGCAGCTTTCCTTGAATGATTAAAGCAAGATAGGATCATTCCTCCCCCACCCCCATTTTAGGGAGTTATTCAAAGGCAAAGAAAGACTCCCCGAGAATGTTGCCACCCAGAGAGGGAAAAAAAAATCAGTTAACATATTGGCATTCGTCATTTTTTCCAAGCCTTTTTGTTTTCTGTGCAGATAAATTTCCATAGTTACATAAATTGTTTAAATTTGAGGCCAGGGTGATGTCCCAAAGGGTTGGAGCTTGTGTTTCATACGCAGAAAGCCCAGTACTGCATACAGCCCCAAGTGTGCTGGGAGTTAACCCTGAGCATTGTCTGGTGTGGCAGAAAGACCAAGAAAAACTTAACTTTGTGGGGGAAGCGCACTGAAGGGTTGGGGCACACCTTGCAGTGCTCAGGGCAGGATCATTCCTGGTGGTGCTTGGGGGCCCATGTGTGGTGCGAGGCATAGTACCAGGACCAGCTGTGGGCAGGGCAAGTTCCTTTACTCCTGTGCTCTCTTTCCAGCCCTCAAAATATAATTTTTTGGAGGTTTGGTTTTTTGGGGGTCACACCAGCAATGCTCAGGGGTGACTCCTGGCTCTGCACTCAAGAATCACTCTTGGCAGTACTCGGGGGACCAAATGGTATTCTGGGATCAAACTAGCTCAGCCTCATGCAAGGCAAATGCCCTCCCCACTGTACTATTGTTCCAGCCCCTCAAAATATAATTTTAAAGAGTCCATACCCAGTGATACTCGGGGAAATCAGGCCCATGTCTCTTCGTGTCTGTCAAGGATCAAAATCAGGGCCTCACATGTGCCCAGTATATATGCTGCCTTTTGGACTGTGTCCTTAGCCTGATTCTACAATATTTTTTGAAATGGAACTTAAGGTATGTTGTTTTATAGCTTTTCTTTTTTTCTCCTGGAAAGTGGCCATATCACCACTTGGGCATACTAATCTACACTTACACTGTGGAATCAGATTCCTCTGTAGGAATATAGCATAATGTGGTTAATAAATTCCCTTTCTTGGTTGATGATTTTGTTTGGGGGTGAATCCTGGTGGTATTCAAGGGGCTCTGCTCTGCTCTGCGCTTGTGGATTGCTCCTAGCAGTACTCAGGGGACTGTGTGTCACTAGACACTGAACCTAGGCCTCTTGCAGGTAAAGCATGCACTGCACTATAGCCCATTGAGCTCTCTGACCCAGCTGATTTCCTTTCGAAAGGTAATTATATTCGTTCCTGTGTTATCACAACTGGAGCAGCAGAGACTATGGAGAGTGAGAGCAGGACCTTGGAGTCAGGCCAACTAACCACGTATGATCCCTGAGCATGGTCAGGGGTTATTCTTGAGCACAGAGCCAGGGATAGCTCCTGAGCACTGTTGAGAGTGGCCCAAAATCACCACCCAAAGAGTTCTATTTATAAGAGCAGACATGGCGGGGGGGGGGGCGCAGAGAGACAATATGGCAAGTATGACACTTGCCTTGCACACAGCCAACCGGGGTTCAATTCTTAGCATCCCATATGGTCCTCCAAACCCACCAGGAGTGAATCCTGATTGCGGTGCCAGGAGTAATCCCTAAGCATTGCTGGGTATGGCCCAAAAGTGAAACAAACAAACAAAAAAGAGTAGACATTGGCGGGCTGGAGTGATAGCACAGCAAGTAGGGCATTTGCCTTGCACGTGGCCGACTCAGGTTCGATTCCCAGCATCCCATGTGGTCCCCTGAGCACCGCCAGGGGTGATCCTTGTGCATTGCTGGGTGTGACCCAAAAAGCAAAAAAAAAAAAAAAAAAAAAAGAGTAGACATTGGTTAAAAAAAAATCATGAAATAGGTATCATCTGTGGGATGTTATATTATACAGCTATTTATGTAAAAATCATGTTTAAGAGGAATTCATGGAAAACGATTTTTTTAATAAGTGATTAAGAGAAAATGATATATGAAGAAAGGAAAATGATAGCAAGTAAAATGTTAGCAAGAGTTGTTTGTGGGTGAGAGAACCAGGATAATTTTTTTCTCTATTTCTTCTTTTCTTTGTGGGTCATACACGGTGATGCTGAGGGCTCACTCCTGCCTCTGTGCTCAGGGATCACTCCTGGCAGGGCTCTGGGGAACATACAGGATGCTGGGGATCAAACCTGGATCAGTTGCGTGCAAGGCAAGAACCCTACCTGCTGTACATCTCTTCAGCCCCTATTTATTCTTTTCACTTTTCTTCATTTTTAAGGGGTGTGTTTTTACTTTGGTCACTCAAAAATGCCTTTGATAACTAAAAATAGGCACTTATGTGGGGAGGCTGTGCCCAGGGGGGACAAGGATGTGGGAGATTTCTCTGCTGTTCAGTTTCCTTATGAAGCTAAAACTGCTCTAAAAGGTGAAGCCTCTTAAAAACCAGTAAGTAAAGTTTAAATTCTCTCAGGTTGATACATACCCTCAGACTTCAGAAATCAGAAGCTTCACCAAGAAAGCTAACAGCTCAAAGATGAGGACTAGGCTACAACTGTGCATGCAGGAGACCTGGATTCAATCCCCAGCACCATACAATCTGTCAGCACCACCAAGAGTGACCCCCAAGCACAGAGCTGGGAGAAGCTCCTAAGCAGTGCTGGGTGTGGCCCCCAAACAAAGTAATAAACACATAAGACAGGGCTTCTGAGATTAGTCCATTTAGGTAGGATTTCATGGCTACAAAGCATCTAATGAGATAGCCATTGAATTTCCAGTGAAAGCTAGATACAATTCTTTCATTGCTCTTTGCAACCAAAGTGGTCCAAGTCATAAGCCTGAGCTGGAGAGTTGTGTCACATCAGCAACTTCGAAGATCACCCCAACATAGGAGCCCTTCTCCCCGATTCGCCAGGATCTATCTGGGGCTCTCCCAAAACCCTATCCCGGGAGACAAAGGCCCTCAGGGTCGGTGGAGGTGAGACCAGCAGCGCCCAAGTGGTGATATGGCCACTTTCCAGGGGACAGCAGAGACAGAAGTTGTTCTGCCACTGACCAGTCAGACACTGATGCTCAGTCAACAAAGCAAGGTAAGTTACGGGGAGAACATGGAGAAAATGTACCACGCTTTCTCCCCCAAACTCCACCAGGAACAACTTCCAAGCACAGAGCAGAATAGCCCCTGCACATCGCCAAGTATTCTAAAAACAAAAAAAAACAGAACAACAACAAAAAAAAACAAAACGGTGCTGGTGTGACAGGACAGCAGGGAGGATGCTTGCCTTGCACAAGGTTGACCCAGGTTCAATCCCTGACATCCTATAGGGTCCCTGGGCACCACCAGGAATGATCCCTGAGTGGAGAACTAGGAGTAAGTTCAGAACACCAATGAGTGAGTGTCTAGGACCCAAAGACAAAGAAAACCCACAACCAAACAAAAAAAAAAATTCTTTTTCAAGGAATAGGCCAGTAAAAATTTTTTTAAATGCCCCAGGCAAAACCCAAGAGACCATGTTCACCAGTTACACAGTAACAACAAGTCTCACAATGGAAACTTACTGGGCCCGCTCAAGCAAATCAATGAGCAATGGGAGGACAGTGCTACAGTGCAGTTCTTTGTCCCCAGATAGACCATCCTCTGCTGATGTCACAGAATCCAAGGGTTCCCTCTGGGTTTCAAACTGGCAATCATATAATTTCGCATTTCTTCTTCTTCTTTTTTTTGGGGGGGGTGATACCCAGCAAGACTCAGGGGGTTATTCCTAGGTCTTTGCTCAGGGATCTCTCCTGGTGTGGGATTATAGGGGATACCTGGGATCAAACCCAGGTCAGCTGTGTGCAAGGCAAACACTTTATCCACTGTACTCTCTCTCCAGCCTCATAATCCCACATTTCTATGCAAACACCTTTTTTTTTTTGTTTGGGGGCCACACCTAGTTGCACTCCTGGCAGGACCTTGGAGAACCTTATGCATTTCTAGGGATCAGGGACCGAACCCAGTTCGCCTCCATGCAAGGCAAGTGCTCTGAACTATCTGCTCTGGACTATCACTGTGGCCCCATAAATACCTTTTTGTTCTGACTCACAGGTTCCTGTAGAGCCTCCCACCCGAGCTCAGCCAACATGAGCAGCCAACGGAAGATTTGTTCAGGTTAGTGTCATGTTCCAGGTCCCGCCGCATTTTGATTCTTGTCTAAGTCTTGTGCATGCACAGCGCGAGCCGGAGATGGGGCTCTGCGGCTTCGGCATCTTCCTCTCCCTGTGGCTGTGGGCAGCATGCCCGAGCAGGTCTCCCGCTGCACTGGCCCGTGCTAGAAACGGGGAGAGGAGATTGGAACTGATGGCCCAGCCACTCAGCTCTGGGCAATGACAGACAGGCAGGCAGAGATCCACCTGACACGGAAACCCTGCTGATGGGCAGGCATCACTGCTGCCCCTGAGAGGATCCACCAGGATCTGGGCCTGGATCCAGCTCACCTGCTCTGATGTGACCTGCTGACGTTCACTTTCACTCACAGCTCCTCACTCCCCATCCCTTTTCCTAGCAAACGGAGCTGCTGAGTCTAGAGAGAGAGTACAGCCAGTGGGGCTCTTAACTTGCACGTGGTAGACCCAGGTTCGATCCCTGCCACCCCGTATGGTCCTTGAGCCTGCCAGCCATGATCCCTGAGTGCAGAGCCAGGAGTAAGCCCTGAGAGCTGCCAGGCGTGGCCACCAAATAAAAACAAAATTAAATGGAATTGCTAACCCCATTTGGAATTTACTAGGGTTATGGTGAGAATCCCATGCCAAGTGGCTGCACCCCAGAACCAATCATAGGCCCTTCTTAAATTTCCTTCCCTTCTCCCTCTGAAGGCAGGTGCAGGAGACCCACAGTCAGGAAATAAGCTTTGGGTGGGGCTGAGGGATCACTGACACAGTGGCTAGTTCTAGACTTTGAGATTTTAATTAATTTTTAAATATTAATTATATTTATATAAATAATAATAATAACAATAAATGAGTGATTTGGGGGCTAGAGCAACAGTACTGCGGGTAGGGCATCTGCCTTGCATGTGGCCGACCCAGGTTTGATTCCAGTATCCCATATGTTCCCCTGAGCACTGCCAGGACTAATTCCTGAGTGCAAAGCCAGGAGTGACCCCTGAGCATTGCCGGGTGTGATCCAAAACAGCCAAAAAAAAAGAGCGATTTATGGGTTGCTGGCATCTGATTTGCAGTTGAAGGGCACAAAAAAGTATAGCATAGACAATAATCTACCATCATTTTTATTTTGTAGGAAATAAAGTTGGACCAAAGAGATAGTACAGTGAATAAGGTGCTTGCCTTGCGTGCAGCTGATCCTGGGATTGATCTCTGGCACCACATATGGTTCCCTGAGCACTGCCAAGAGTAATCCCTGAGTACAGAGTTATAAAATTAAGCCCTGAGCATTGCTGGGTATGCCCCTCCCACCATTTCCTCCCCCCCAAGGAAAGTCTTAAACGGGCTAGAGCACACATTCTGCTTTTAAGAGGCTTGGGTTTAGTCCCAGCACTGCACAGTTCCCTAAGCACCGTGGAAATGACCCCCCAAGTATGAGCTGGATGTAGACTCTGAGCATCACTGGGTGTGGCCCTCAAGTCAAAAACTCCCCCATAAAACTCAACCAACTGTTCTCTCTTTGTTGTTGGTGGTGTGATTTTGTTTTGTTTTGGGGTCACACCCAGCAGTGCTCAGGGTTTACTCCTGGCTCCGCACTCAGATTCACTCTTTGTGACTCAAGAACAAAAACAAAAAAATTCCAAAACTGTTTTGCTCTGTGGATAAAACTCTTCACATAGCTTTTGCTGAAAATCTCACAGATCCAAGTTAGAGAAGCTTGGGTCTGTGAGCCTGGCCCAAAGAGGCAAAGTGACAAGCCCAAGGCCAAGCAGTGGCTGGGGCACCTCAGTACGGTCTTGAGCGAGGTCCCTGGCCACACCAAGGGCTCCTGCGTGTGGCAGAGACAGGGGCCAGACTGGAAGTTCAGAGGTCATTGCTCTACCACCGACCAGTTATTCCCCCAGTCAGAATTTCTGCCTTTTCTAACAGGGGATGGCGGGGAAAGGTGGCCTGAGACCTTAAAGCAGCCAGTGCGGCTCGCGCTCTGCCAGCCGATGTTCAATCCATGGCATCCCAGGAGGTCTCCTGAGCCCTGAGCCCTGTCAGGAATGATTCCTGAGCACAGGGCTAGGAGCCAGCCCTTGTCAATGCCAGGTATCCCCCCCCCAAAATTAAATAATACAAATAAAAGGGAATGAGTGAATGAGAATCACCCCTTTATGCAAGACAAGTTTGAACTCAACAACAAAAGTAGAGCCTCAAAGGGATCCAGGGCCAGGAGGTGGCTCCGGAGGGCTGCAGGGAGGACTTTGCCTAGGAGAGCCCTGGCCCCCCAGGCCCCCCGTGCACCCTCAGCAGCAACTCTTGAGCACAGAGCCAGGGTGAACCCAACCACCCTCCCCGAATCAAAGATCTCTAGTGATGCAGAGCAGGGTCTGAAAGAGTGACATATTAGAAGTGAAATGTTTTCAGGTCGTAGCCCATGATGTCCTTAAAAGTCTTTCAGCCAACAGGAACAGAGGCAGAAAAGTCAGCCACACCATGAGAATGGTTGAGGGGATGGGGTAGGCACGGAGGGGGTTGTGCTGGTCTCAGCACTTCCCACAGCCTCGAAAAGGTTCCTAAAAAACATTCCCTCAGCAATAACCAGGTGTTCTTATCAGGGAAAAGCAGGGAATGGAGGTACTCATGGAGAAGGGGATGGAGTAGGGGATGGGGATACTCACAGAAAAGGGGATGGAGGTACTCACGGAGAAGCTGCTCTCAGGGGCTCTGTCCCCGCTAGAACCCAGGTGGGAGATGGAACTGCCCAGCCCTCACCAGGCCAGGAAGTGATTCTGGTTTCCCTGCTTCCCCCTCAAGAGGTCTGGTGGCTGGCTGGGGGAAGCCTCTCCCCTGGCTGTCTCCTCCTTCTTGATGGGTGTGAGGCAGCAGAGGACAGGCCAGCCCTGCTGCAGTCACCAGCACTGGGGACAGCCAACTGTGTGGAGCTGATGAATATGCAGATAGAGGCCGCAGCTGGTTGGCTGCAGGCCCCCTCCCCACCAGATGCCCAGAAAAGCCAGCCAGAGGGGACCTTCCTGAAATGCCATCTCTTCTGTCCTTGCCTGAGGATCCCCAGAGCCCCTGAAAGGTGAGGCCTGAGCCCCCTACCCTGCCTCTCCCTTGGCCTTGATCCCCAGCGGGAGCTTACTTCTGACCTTTGCTTCCAAATCCTGCAGGGAGACCTCTCCAAGGAGGGGTCTTTTCCCAGCCCCCTACTCCCCAAAGAGGGGGGCCACAAAGGTCTGAGCACTGTGGGAAAGGCTGTCCTGACCTCTGGGTTTTTTGCTTGTTTGTTTGGGGGACCATATTCCTAGATTGCTCAGGATTTACTTCTGGCAGGCTTGGGAGACTTACAGGATGCTGGGGACTGAACCCCAATTGGCTGCGTGCAAGGCGAGAGCCTTACTCGCTGTGCTATTGCTCCAGCCCCAATCCCTGGCCTCTAGAACTAGGGGAACTCACCAAACCCGTCCATGCCTCCCACATCCTTTCCCTTCTTGCCGGCTTCTCCTTTCATTTGGGAAGTGTCATCAGTGTTACAGTATTAATCAGGAAAACCAATGAATGACAGTTCAGCATGGGACAACCCAGAATACCATGTCGAGTGACTGAGACAAGCCCTAGAATGAAATGGCAACTGTGATTCCATGTATGTTGTCTTTAAAACTAGATCAGACAATATCCAGATTTTTCACTGTGAGTTCATGAGTGTGCTATTACAGCTGAATAGGGAGCTATCTAGAGACAGACAGAATTGAGGTATCAGGAGTAACACAAACAAAACAAACAAACACTGCCCTCCCATTGTTCATCGATTTGTTCGAGCGGGCCCAGTAACATCTCCATTTTGAGACTTGTTGTTACTGTGTTTTACATATCGAATACGTCATGGGTAGCTTGCCAGGCTTTGCCGTGCAGGCGAGATACTCTCAGTAGCTTGCCAGGCTTTCCAAGAGGGGAGGAGGAATCAAACTCGGGTCGGCCATGTTGGCCGCTTGCAAGGCAAACGCCCTACCCACTCAGGGGTCATATCCAGCTAGGCTAACAGCTGTCCCACTGTTCCTTCATAAAATCAATCCTTTTTTGACTATATTAATCAAGTTAGTATGAGGTCTAATTTTATTCAGTGTGGAGAAATATATCTAAGGGAATATGAAAATGTGGACAGTTCTGAAACCCTTTAACTTAAAACAAATGCTTAACTTAAAACAAACACGCTCAGATTACCTCAGGTTCAATCTGAGGCATCCCATCTCTCTTTTGTGCTATCATAAAAGGAATATATATAGGACATGCTCCCTATTTTTAATTAAGTTAATTAGGAGGGGGTTGGGGTCATATTCAGCTAGGCTAAGGGTTTATTCCTGACTCTGGGGAGTCATTCCTAGTGGCACTCAGGTACCAGGGTTTGAACCAGGGTTGGCGACATGCAAGGAAAATGCCTCACCTCCTGTGCTGTATCTTTAGAGTAAAAATGTTTAAAATTTTGCTTTCTCTTTTGAACCCTACCAGAGACCTACGTTTATACATGTCTATTCATAACTACCCAGTAGGTTTTAATACATAATTTCCGTGGCCTGGGAGCCACAAACACAGAAGGGCAAGTTCATTGTGAACGTACTTTGGACTCAACAGAGGCTCATATATGAAGCTAAAGCAAATCCATGCTAACCTTTATCCTCTGCTTACTGAGTACCGCAGAGTAGCAGACACTGCATTTTGTGTCGGGGATTGAGACAATGGAACAACAAGTGTGGCTACAGATCTTCCCAGAATACGATAAACAAGTACACACAAGCCCAGCCAATGCGTAGGGAGACAGCTCTGGAAGCATAGACCGGTGTCTGGGGTTAACGAGGGACTGAAAAGAGATTTAGAGGATGATTATCAGTCCTTAGGCAAACAGGAGTTAGGGATAGATAGCTACACAAAGTTGTCAGAGAGGGCCAGAGTAATAGTACCATGGGTAGGGTGATTCCAGGTTCAATCTGAGGCATCCCATCTCCAAGCCTTCCAGGTGAGTGATCCCTGAATGAGAACCAGGTGTAACTTCTGAGTATGAGGACTGCAGGCTGTGACCCAAAAAGAAAAAAAAAAAAAGAAACAAAGAAATAAAGAAAAAAAAGAAATCCAACCAAACAAAAAAACCCCAAGTTGTCAAGGAGAAAAAAGAGCAAGCACTTTGGAGAGGGGCTGGAGAGAGGGTGACTGGAGCACACCTGAGGAATGGGGGTGCGGGAAGGGGAGGAGGGGTGAGGGGGTCACAACCAGGTTATCAGTGCCAGGGCAAGTTTCAGAGGTTAGAATTTATCTGAAGACTGGGAGGAGGCTGGAAAGACTTTAAGCAGGGGTGTGATTCCATTAGATTTGCATATCATGAGGATCTTTGCACCTGGAGTGAGAGGTTAGGAAAGTAAGGGGAGCCCAGGGTGGTTGGGGAGTAACTTCGACGGGCTTTCTCGTCAAGCCCACCTTCTCCCTTGGACAGGTATCTCAGCCCACCTTCTCCCTTGGACAGGTATCTCGCATGCATGCCTCAGTGTTTTTCTGCTTGCCTGTTTCCACGCTGGAGAAGCCTGTGCTCTCTCCTGAACAAGCTCTTCTCCCTTTCTCTCCTCTCACAGCTTTCTAAATAAGTTTCAATAAAATCTTTTTTGCTTTGTGCACATGCACACACACAACACACACACACACACACACACGGACACGGAGACACACACACGTGATCCCCGAGTGCAGCCAGGAGTAACCCCTGAGCATCCACTGGGTGTGGTCCAAAAATGAGAAAATAAAGGAACCCAGATGCTGAATGTTGAGTTTAGATCACAGGCAGCCCCAGGCCAGGGTGTTTCCTTGGTGTCTGGTTAAGGCCAGCCCATCCCTCCAGAAGGCCTGTGGAAGAAATGCTGGCTGTGAGTAACGGCAGCTTAAAGGCCCGGCGGGTCAGGCAAAATGACTCAGCTAAGGAAACCCGTGGCCCAGGCTCTGACTTTGCCTGACAGGGGCTGTGGGTGCTGTGCCTGACAGCTGTCCCACTGTTTCTTCATAAAATTAGTCATTTTTTGGCTATATTAATCAAATTAGTATGAGGTCTAATTGTATTCAGTGTTGGAGAAATATATCTAAGGGAATATGAAAATGTGGACAGTTCTGAAACCTTTTAACTTAAAACAAATGGTCAAGATTTTTTTCTGTCTTCTAAATTATGATATCTATTTTTGTTTTTGCTTTATTTTGATTTTGGAGTCACACTCAGCTGTGCTTAGGGATCATTCCTGGTGGGCTCGGGGGACTAATACCATGTGCCTCTAATTGAACCTGGGTCAGCTGAGCGCAATGTAAAGGCCACACCTGCTGTAAGATCTCTCTGGCTCCTGAAACAGTTTTTTTTTTTTTGCATTTTGCATTTTGCGTCACACCTGGCGATGCACAGGGGTTACTCCTTGTTCTGCATTCAGTAATTACACCTGGCAGTGCTCAGGGGACCATATGGGATGCTGGGAACTGAAGCCAGGTCGGCCGCATGCAAGGCAAATGCCCTATCTGCTGTGCTATTGCTCCAGCCCAGTACAGTATTTTTAAATGTAAACATTGTGATCAAACGTGGTGTTTTGTTGCTTTATTGTTTATTTGGGGCTGCGATAGCACAGCAGTAGGGCGTTTGCCTTGCACACAGCCAACATGGCTGACCCGAGTTCGATTCCTCCGCCC
>JAOXYA010494692.1:0-15056 GCA_028565675.1 Sorex palustris | reverse complement strand
GGCTCTGCACTCAGGAATCACTCCTGGCGGTGCTCAGGGGACCCTATGGGATGCTGGGAATTGAACCCAGGTTGGCCACGTGCAAGGCAGACGCCCTCCCTGCTGTGCTATCGCTCCAGCCCCTAGCTTTCTCTCTTATTATTAATTCAGTTCTATATTGTAAGCACCTTCAGAGTGTCAGTTTATTTTACAGTCAGTTTGAGCTGTCTGAGTCCTTCTATTGAATTAACTCTTAATTCTCCACTTGTCAAGCCAATGTGCGTATGGGGGAAAACCTGGTGTTGCATCTCAATCGGACAATCCGTCCTAGTCTATGTTCCACATTCCAAGGGACTGGGCCCATGGGTGAAAATCAACCCCTGGAGTCACAATGTTGAAGAAGACTCAGCCTGAGGTGGGAGAAGCTGAACCCAAGTTTGTTCCCTTCCTCACGCCTATGTCTGAGGGAGCTGGTGTGACGGGGGCGGGGAGGGGAGACGGTCCACACCCACCTCCTCAGTCCATGAGAGAGGGCGGGGTGTGCCCACTCTTACCCCACCCCAGAGATTTCACCAGGCCTGGGGCCAGCTGTGAGGAGGGGGAGGCAAACGCGGGCACCACAAGAGCCAGCACTTTGGGAAACGGAAACCAAGCTCGTGCTCTCTGGAATAGAGCTCTAAATACTTTAGGCCTAACATTGGTTTGTCCTTCCCCCTGGCCACAAGGAGCTTAGGTTCATTGAGCCACACCCATCACAATGCCCCCAAGTCACTCCCATTCCTTTGCTTATCTGTGACCACTTCTCTCTGCTCTCTTCCCCAACCAGTTAATCAGCTTCTCCCCCTAATCAGACTCTGTTAACTTGTAAGGTCAGATCCTTCTAGGATACTGAACTTGTAAGCTAATATTGCCTTTCTCCTCTCCTTCTGTCTTTTGAATAGTTTGCTTTAAAGCAATGCCCTTTTGCATGGACACAGGAAGACAGTTAATACTATGCTTTTGTAACTTAGGATTTTATTGGCTTTTTTTTTTTTTTTTGCTTTTTGGGTCATACCTGGCATTGCACAGGGGTTACTCCTGGCTCATGCACTCAGGAATAGCTCCTGCCAGTGCTCGGGGGACCATATGGGATGCTGGGAATTGAATCCGGGTCAGCGGCATGCAAGGCAAATGCCCTACCCGCTCTGCTATCCCTCCCTTTATTGGCTTCAAATGTTATTCACTCCCGGGCATCTGCTTTCTCGACTTAAGCCTCAGTCGCCCTTAGTTTCTAGTACCCCAAAAGCAGGGTCCCAACAAGGGACTGATTGGACCCAGGGCAAGCTGTAAGCTACCCTGGCACTGAAATGGGCCAGGCCAAAGCACCACAATACTCAGCTATAAGTTAAGAACTTGGTTATGGACAAATGCCGTCATGATCCAAAAGTAACAACGAGACTAGGACCCTGCTAGGGATAGGAAAGATTAATCTGGCCTGAGCACTGTAGTCTGAGATGGAGATGACCCCAGGAGAGCGATTCTGTAAGCTTAATGTACCTCTTACTGTGTCCATACAAAATGATTAGTACTATGAATGCTTGTATGTTTGTTGGACAAGGAGAGGAGAAACACACCCATGGGGTGAGTGGTCCTGCTGAAAGAGAATCTCTCCTAGAAGCAGCATCCCCTGAGGGGAAGAACTTCAACCCTATTGATTGTGACCACACCTAGGTGTAATCATTACCCCAACCCCTCAGGCTGGGGGACATAATGAGACTGGAAGAACAGGCAAGGGAGGCAGAGGAGAGAGACAGGACTGAGTGAGAGGAGAGTGGAATGAACTGCAACTGGGACCAACCAGCCTGGCCCTCGTTCCTTCCTTTGCTGCCCATCACCATCGACCTCCCCGGAGTGGGGGAGGCGGCCCGAGACTACCGAACATGGGCGGCGGGAGAGATAGAGCACCACTGCGCCCTCTTTTTTGTGATTATAAGTGCTCTGGGCACTAACCCCCACTTTGGACGGTCACCTCTGGAACAGAGCCGGGTGACTCCAGGGGCACAGCTGTCTCACCCTAGAACGCTGGGAGCGGGGAGTCTGCACACGGCAGCCCTGCGAGAAGCCCTCCCGCCCACCTGACTTCACTGTCGGCAGGAGTGACCACAAGGACTGGGAAAGGTCGAGCCAGCTGTCCAGAAGTCCACACCTCTGACGGCCACTGAGACATGAGCACTGCGAACGGGAGCCCTGAGCGACAGTGGCGGGAACACCCCCAGGCTGAGGGACCGAGGAGATGGGGGGGGTCCTCAGGCAGGACCAATCTGCGATTTCCTCGACCTGTGGTCCTCTGAAGGGGCAGCAACGCTCCCACGGAGAGGCGCTGGCCAACCAGCCTCGCTTCGACAAGGGCGGAAGCAGGGGACCGAAAGCAAAAGCCGTCTCGCGTTCAAGAGCCTGACGGGACTGGGGACGTCTCATCGCATCTCACAGCCTTTTCTGTACCTGAACATCTCGTCACCCTAAGAAGAAAGGGAAACTCACGGGGATTTTACACGGGAGGCTGCAGAAAGGCATGAAACGGGAGTGAAATATCTAGAGACCCCGGGAGTCGGAGCACACTTCAGCCGCTGGTAACGTTCATCTGGGAGACGTACTCACCATTCGACGCCGTGAAGTCGATAGCCACCGTGAAGTTGATCTGTGTCCTAGGACAGAGTGGACGAGACAGTCGGCGGCCGTCCCCCCAGAGCTGCCCCTGCTCTCCTCACTCCGCCCCGCCCCGAGCCCACTGACCTGGCTGCCCTCACAGACCGGTTTGCAGGGGTTGGTTTAAAACCCCGGGGAGGCAGGGACCGAGCCGTGGCCCGTGGCATGGCCTGTGGGCTAGCTCCTGCGCCCTTGAACCCGAAGGACAGGCCCGGTCGGCTCCCGCATCCGAGCAGGACTGGGCCCACGGGGTCGGCCATCCCCAAGAGGGGGAAAGGGCCGGTGAGCCAGGGAGGCGTCCGCGAGTCAGAGGCGTGGGGGCGGCAGCAGGAGGCGAGAGGGGGCCCTCGCCCCAGGGCCACACGCCTGCCCTCAGACCGGAGCTCCCGCCAGCACACGCGTGCCTAGAGGAAGCGCCACTTCCCACTCACCTCCAGGGGCTGCCGAGTCCTGAGTTAGGACGCCTGCACCGGCCCGGCCCACGCAGCTTCTAACTCACCCTCAGCAACCCCACGTGCAACCCCAGTGCACACGGCCCCTCCATGTTGCACACGGCCCCTCCAGCTGCTGCACACGGCCCCTCCAGCTGGGATGGCAGCCCTGGCTGCATGGCCCCAGCACGTCCCTGGGGAATAATTCCTCACCCTCTTCCACCACACCTGCGGGGCTCGCCTCCCCTGCTCTGGGTTCTGAGCGTCTTTCCCTGTCCCTGGAGTGGTGGCCCACACTGGGTCAGGCAGAACCACCTGAGCAGAGGATGGCCCGGCCCAGTCCAAGACGCAGAGCACCTTGGGGAGTCCCGTGGTGTTGGCTGGAGGGTGGGACGAGCAGCCCCAGCCCCAAGTCAGCGGCCTCCACCCCGGCTGTGTGCAGCCGCCTGGGTCTGGCCTCCCCGACCTGCCCCTGACCCCTGCTGCCATGTGACCCCTCTGCTGTGGTACGTGGGACATGAGAAACCCGACAGCCCCCTCCCCATGAGGCCAGCGGGGGCGGCTGATGCCCCATCGAGTGTGCGGGACAGGCAGGCCGGGGCCAGCCGCAATGTCCGATCTGTGCAGTCGGTGTTCAGAGGGGGGCCGGGCGTGGGGTCAGCGCATCCTGACCTGGTGACCTCCAGGTGTGGGGTGGCCACACCTCAAGTGTCTGAGCTGCTGGCATCCCCGAGGTTGGGAGGGGGCCGGGGAGGACCTGGGAAGGGCCCGGGATCCTCAGGAGGAGCTCAGAGCTCACGGTGATGCTCCCCACCCCCCGCAGGGAAGCTGCCCCAGAGGAGCCCCTGGAAGACTGACCACTGCCACCAGCTCCGCTCTGAGACACGAGAGCTGAAGCCTGGAGCCCGCGGGGGGCACACACAGCTGTGTGTCTGCCTGCAGAGGGGCCGCGTGGCCTCTTCACATGGGCCATGTCCACGCTGATGCCCGGGGCTCGCTCTGACACAGTCTCCCCCCACCCCAGCTTCTGGCCACTCCCATCTGCTCTGGGCACCTCGGGGTGTCCCCGTGAGGAGCAGCCAGGCCAGGGGCGCTCACACGGGGGCCCCAGAGCTGAGTGTGGGGCACACACCCCCGGATGGTGGCCACACCGTCCTGCCTCCCAGGAGCCCGTCTCTTCTCCACGGAGGCCGCGTTTCTTTGCGTTACCTCAAGGAGCCAATAGTCTGCGCAGCAAACTGGTTTCTGACTGAGAAAAGCAACCCAGCATGGCGGCTGGAACTGAGGGACAGATGGTGACCCAGAGGGACGCAGGTCCCTCCCGGAGAGGCCCCACATGGGTGCCGTCCACGCCCCAAACAGGGACTTCTCGCCCACGCAGGACAACTTGTCGTCGGGCTTCCGGGAACCTCGTGCTCCTGCTTAACCAAAAGTGACCACGGCAAGATTTTCACCTCGAGGAACGCCTGCTGAGCACCGAGTCCTGGCTGGCCTCGGGGCGGCTGCCCAGGTGCTGCTGGGAGCAGAATCCGCGCGCCCCTCCCGCAGGGACCAAGGCAGGAGTGCGGCAGCTGGATGCCATGCGAGAGTCCGCCAACGGCCCTGCGGAGCCAGTGCGGAGCCAGGCCTCTCTTGGCCGGCTCGGGGCTGGGGCGTCTGCCTTCACCCTCCACCGCGGGGTCCTACCCGAGCCACATTCTCAGGCCTCTCCCTGCAGTCACGGGGAGCTGGGACCAGCTGACGGCTGCAGCAGCTCCGAACCCCGCCCCGCGCCCTCTGCCTGTCACTGCCTCTGGTTCGCCCACACACCCGGGAACAAGCCGCTGGCTCGGGGAAGGTGGGGGCAAGAAGGAGGCTGGAGGCTTCAGGCAGGCGTCATCGCTGCCACTTGTGTTTTAAGGGGTGGGTGGCACCTCTTGGCTTGTCACTGAAGGCACAGCAGAATGCAGACCAGGCAGGCGGGAGAGGGCGCGGGCTAAGGTCCTTGCCTGGCACCTCACGTGGTCCCCTGAGCCCACCGGGGCTGATCCATGAGCACTGCCAGGGGCGACCCTAACACACACACACACACGCATACATACACATGCACATACACACACACACACACACACACACACACACGCCAGACTCTCCTGACACAGGACAGCAGGTCAAGGAGGCACCAAACTGATGCTCCGCTAACAACAAGGGTCTCACCAGCCAAGGACGCGGCCACCCCTTGCCAGTGCTGCAGACAGACCAGAGCAGCTCAGGAACCCTGGGAACTGCCTGGGGCCGAGCCAGCCCAAGGCCTCTGAGCCCAGGACCCCTGAGGAGCCTGGGACCCTGAGATGCAGAACTCCAGGTCCAGAGGGTGGCTGGACCCTGGGAGGAGCCCCCCACCCTGAACAAAGGCCACCCGGGAGTATCAGCTGCTCCGAGTTCTCCCCGATGGCAAACACCAGGGCCGGGGATCTGGGGTTGGTCTGGGAGACGGATGTGAACCAACTTGGCACTGGAAAGGGAGGGTCAGCTCATCCCCTCAAGCATGGACCTTCTACCCTGGGGCCACTTTACTGCATCATCTGTGATGTATGACTCACACACCTCACCCGTGGTAAGCCTCTCCACCTTGGGATAGTCTCTCCCTCCTTCTCTCTCCATGTCTCTCTCTCCCTCCCTCCTCCCCTTCCTCCCCGCCCCCTCAGATTCAGGACTGACTTTCCTTCCCTGCTGAAAGTGGTTCCTTGCTCTAGCCGGGGGCCATGGCAGGGGAGGGGAGGGTGAACTCTGGCTCCCTG
The DNA here is from genome assembly GCA_028565675.1 of Sorex palustris. Classification (NCBI taxonomy): domain Eukaryota; kingdom Metazoa; phylum Chordata; class Mammalia; order Eulipotyphla; family Soricidae; genus Sorex; species Sorex palustris. Next base: position 9,181 of record JAOXYA010494692.1, on the reverse strand, counting down.
GGGGTCTCCGCAGCACCTGACTAGGTGCAGCACCTACTGCAAAGGCTCCGGAACTTCCCAGGCTCGCAGCCGCCTTCTCGCTCACTCAGCAGCCCCGGGTCAAGCAGAAACGCACCCCTGCCCTTGGGGCTCGTACCAGCCCCCAGTCACCCGGAATCACTCTGGGGAAGCTGTTCCCGAGGCCCATGGAGACCCCCGGGGTCACCACGTCCGGGACCCTCAGAACGGAGCAGACGCTCCCTGGTGGAGATTCTGAACCGCTTTCACAGAGGCACCTGTCAATCTCGGTCCGACAGCACAGGCCTCCAGGCCCAGGAGGAGAGTGCCAGCACCCACAGGGAGACCAACAGCCCCCCCCCCCCGACAGGCCACCCCTGGGTCGCTGCGAGTCTCAAGTCTGGCCGAGTCCAACTTCTAATTTCCCACCATGCAAAGACAGAACTGCACCGAGGCTTCGGTGGAGGTGAGGCCGGGGCAAGCAAGCACCTCCCCCCGCCCCTCCCCCCCTCCCCAGTGAGGCTCTTCCTGGCCCTGCCGAGAGCAGCTGCCCCTTAAGCAGGCGGTTCCTTCTGGCTCGTTGTTTGGGCAACAGTTAAAGATGCCCACAGCCAGCTCTGTGCTCGGAACCACCCTGGCTCTGCTCAGAGCTGACTCCCGGCTCTGTGCTCAGGGCTCACTCCCAGCTCTGTGCTCAGGCTCAGAGGTGGGAGGGGGTCTCGGGTCTCCCACAGGAAAGGCAGCTGGGCCGCTCGAGAAGTTTCTGGATCCTTCTCTGGGTCTATGCAGAAGGACTGCAGACCCTGCTGGTCACAGCTGAGGGTCAGTGCTTGCACGGGGGTGGAGGGCTCCTGGGCCCCTCCTGGGGGCCGGCCGGCTCCCACGAACCCCAGAACGGCCCATCCAGACATGCTTCTCCGGGACAAGTTCCCACTGGGGGCCCAGGAGTGACCCCGGCTCTGCAGGGCTGCCCCGAGCTCCCACCTCGACATCTGCAAATGTCACTGTATCACTGTCATCTCACTGTTCATTGATTTGCTCAAGCGGGCACCAGTAGCGTCTCCATTTGTCCCAGCCCTGGGATTTTAGCCGCCTCTCCTTACTCGTCTTTCCCAACGCTGCCGTACTGGAGGCTCTTCCAGGGTCAGGGGAATAAAGCCCAATATTGTTACTGTTTCTGGCACATCGAATACGCCACGGGGAGCTTGCCAGGCTCTGCAAATCACAGAAGCGAAAGTGCCCCTGAAGCCGCTGCCCCGGGGAGATGGACGAAGGCACCCTGGGGCTCACAGAGGGAGCGACAGGGCAGAGAAGAGAAGTGACGACAAGCTCAGCTCTGATCTGCCGAGCCTGGCTGAGCCGGGCTGCCGTCCAGTGGGGGCTGGCCTGGGCCTGCCGTCCAGCAGGACGATATCAGGACTGACCGCCCTCCCCATCAGCCCACACTCACCCGCCCTTAATGTAGTCCAGGAAGGAGACCTCGGTCTCGACCAGGAAGGACAGCAGGGTGACCTGGGGGAGGGAGGTGGGCCCGTTAGTTGGAGACGCCCCCTGGAGGGCTTTCCCTGAGGGAGACCTGGTTTCCAGGGCCCCCAGGAGCCGTGTGTGCGTGTGTGTGTGTGTGTGTGTGTGTGTGTGTGGAGGGGGGGGTGGGTTCTCGATCACCAGAGCATCTGCCCCCGCCTGGATTGCCGGAGGAGGCTCCGGGCAGAGAACTCGCGGCGGGGGTGGGGGGGACTGATGCCCATTTCACAGAACAGGGGCTGGGCAGTCCAGCTGCCGACCAAAGCAGGGCCTGGAGAGCCCCGAGTCCAGCCCTCACACCCCCCTTCCTGCCAGGAGCTCCGAGGCCCCCAGCGGGCAGAGCCCGTCTCTGCCGCCCCCGTAGGAGAGAGCAGGCCTGCCCCCGCCCAGGGACCACCCAGCCCTGTCCAGCAGGGCCCGGGAGCCTGCAGCAAGGGGCCTCTGTTCCCACGCCCATACCCTTGGGCCACCCCCAGCCCCTCCCCCGTCCCACCCTCGGCCCATCAACCCCAGAGCCCTCCCAGCCCCACGCGCCCGCTCGAGGCTCCAGCCGCCACCCACGGCTCCCCACCTCGGACCTGCTCTGCAAGCCATCCTCATCTGAGCAGCAGACAGAGACTCAGTGACGCGGGAAGGAACAGCTCAGCCCATGGACTCACTGCTCCTGACCACAGTGCTCAGGGCCTCTCTGGTCCTGGGCCGGGTCACCACGCTCGAGCCCTGGCTTAGCGGGGGCCACACTCACCGTGCCCGAGTTCGTGTACTTCTTCTTCTTCCCCTTCTTCTTGGGATTCACCACCTGTGGGGAGCAGAGGAGACCCTGGTGTGAGCTCTGCCGCTTTCACGGCCATCCACTCCCCACCTGCCCTGCTGCCCGCCGCCCGCGGGGGTCTTGGAGCTCGGCGAGTCTCTCTGCCTCTGTTGGCAGCCACTTCCCAGGGTGCCCAAGCCGCGGGGCTGCGGTTACGCTGGGGCATGGGACAGTGGAGCAGGCTCATGCCCAGGGGACGCTGCGATCGCGAGACCTCAGGAGGCGTGGGGTCCCGATCCGTGCCTGGGGGGAGGGCGGGGGCGCACACAGGGCTGGGGGGGGTGCGCTGACAGGAAGGGTGTGGGAATATCGCATGCCTAAGACGCCCCTATCGATAACTGTGTGAATCACGGCCCTTTAATAACTTCAAAAATAAAAAGTTGGGGCTGGAGCCATAGCACAGCGGGGAGGGCGTTTGCCTTGCATGCGGCCGACCTGGGTTCGATTCCCAGCATCCCATGGGGCCCCTCGAGCACCGCCAGGAGTGATTCCTGAGTGCAGAGCCAGGAGGAACCCCTGAGCATCGCCGAGTGTGACCCAAAAATAAATAAATAAACAAACAAATAAAAGTCTCCTCGGCCAGACCCTTCCCAGCGTTCCCTGCTGCTGTGCCCTGGCGCCAGGCTCATCCGGGCCTGAGGACTCGTGCGTGTCCGGGGTCCTGGACGGTGGCTGCTGGGGAGAAAGGCACATCGAACGGGCTACAGTACCTTGAAGTGTGGTACTGATATATTTAGAAGCTGTTCTTCCCTTCTGCCTGATGTGGGCCACACCTGATGGTGCTTGGGGACATCGCCTGGTTCTGCACTTGGGGGTCACTCTGGAGGCGCTCAGGGCACCTTGTGGGCTGCTGGGATGGAACCTGGTCAGGCTGCATCGGGGCGCGTGTCCGGCCCCCTGGGATCCATCGTCATGCGGGGAATGAGCTTCTGGGAGACGGCCTGGGACCCCCGGCCCACGTTCAGAGACGGCCGTGACGCCAGCACCCAGCAACTGCCGCAGTGACCAGCCTGCTCTGCGCTGCTGGAACCCGGGTCCAGCTGGCACCAAGGAGAGCTGGGGGTTGGGGGGGTTCAAGCCGACCAGAGAGGAGACACACACATAGGGCACACAGGAGGGCAGGAAAGGCCAGGCCCACGGCAACGACGAGAGAGGGTGGCTGCAGAGACCCCTGCCCTCAGGAGACCCTCACGCACGCCTGCCTGAAGCCCCAAGAAGTGCTGGCCAGGACAAGCCCCAGCCCTGCCTGGCCTCAGTCCAGGGGCAGAACCGCAGCAGCACCCGCCCTGCTGCCCATAGGGGACCTGCTGCCCCAGGGGCACATCCAGGTTCCAGACAGCACGCCCTGCTGGCTGGCGGAGGCCTCACCGATTCCTCTGCAGTGGAAACTGAGGCAGATGCTATGGACACCCAACAGTCAGAGGTCAGTGTCACACCGCCCAGCCCCCAGGGGGCACAGGGGCAGGAAGGCCTCCAGCTCACCCAAGTCCAGCCGAACCTCGGTCCCAGGGGAGTCCCCACAGAGCAAGTGGGAACCCTGCACGCATAGCAGGGAAGGTGTCGTCCTCCAGGGACACACACCCCGCACACACACGCAGCACACCCAGACCCACACGGACCAGCTCCGACTGGGACTCGGAATAGCCTGTGACTGACCCGCAGAAACAGAGAGCCAGGAAGCGAAGGACAGAGCTAAAATGACACCAACCCAAGGAGAAGCAGAGAGTGAGAGAACACACACACACACACACACACATGCACACGTAGACACACATACACACATGCACACACATGTACGCACACACGCACACACACATGCACACGCATACTCACACATACACACATGCCACACACATGTACACACACATGCATGCACACATGAACGCGCGCACACACACACACACACACACACACACACACACCAGAAGGAATAAGGAAAACTAGGCAATAACAAAACGAGAAACTTCAGTAGAAAGTAGAAACCCCTCGTGAAAGCACCAAGCAGGGTTCGGAGCCGGAGGTCTAGAGGGCCAGACTGGGGAGGGGGCGCAGGAAGTCGGGCAAATAAATCCCAGGAAGCCGCCTGGCATCAGCCACGCCAAGGAGCCAGGCCCGAGCGGGAGGGGAAGTGTGGAGAAGCCCCGAGCCGGTCGCCCTGCACCCGGCAGTCCCGGGAGAAGGAGGGCGGATGGACACGTGTTAAAGATCAAGGTCAAGTAAGCGGAACACACACACGTGAACGTCTTGGTCAGGGCAGCTGAGACCGCCCAGGCAGGGCCCCTGGGTCACGCTGGACACATGAGCACCAGGACAGTGGAGAGAGAGGCCCAGCCCGGCCCGGCCAGCGGGGGCCCCGTGGGGCGGCCATGCAGAGGAAGGAGACGAGGCAAACATGACCTTGGCAGGCGGGCCACAGGCTCAGAGCACACGGGGGGCAGCCCAGAGCCGACCCGCAAGGGGCATTCCCAGCTCCGGCATCCAGCAAACAGGCGCCGGAGATCAGGCGCAGGGTTCCCACGGCTACAGGAATTGGCCGGTAGGAAGAAGTTGTGTAAAGTGGGACATCAGTGGCAGAGGTGTGGAAGGGGAGTGCGGACTTTGGCACGAGGCTGACACTGGCATCAGCCTCACACTGACACATTCTCCAATACATCCTCAGAATAGTCGCAGGGGCAGGCCCAGAATGAGGCACGGAGCAGGAGAGAAGGAGTAAGTGCCGCTGAGACAGCTCGGGAAGGAAGCAGAGGGGGGGAGAGAGAGGAAGAGAGCGGGAAGAGAGCAGGAAGAGAGGAAGAGAGCGGAGGAGAGCGGAGGAGAGTGGAGGAGAGCAGGCAGGACATGCCACGGCACTGCTCAGACGCAGGCTGACACCACCAGCCAGCAGAGTGGACAGACCACGGGGTGAGGGCGGGACGGGCCCCTGCAGACAGGACCAGGAGGACAGGCTCACATGGCAGGGGTGTTGCGTCCCCTCAGCTCAGTGACAAACAGGCTCCCAAACACAGTCCCTCCTCCGGTGGTGCTCCCAGGTGCCAGCCAAGAGCAGCAGGTGGCCGAGAAGTTTCTCAAACCTCAGACCAATGGCACCATGAAGAGCCACAGAGGCCACGAGCGCTGTCCTGGGACCAGCCGCCACCACGGTGAAGATTCCTCACGAACGCCCTGCCCACGTCCACATTAACTCCTACTCCAACCCTGCCCACGCCTGCACTAGCCGGCCTTGCCCACGCCCCCACAAACTCCCTGTCCACGCCTGCGCTGGTGAAGCCTCCTGCCCGCACGAGCCCTCCTGTCAGGGCTGGAGCACCAGGTAGGGCCGGGCCATTGTCCCTTGAGCAGCCGCCGAGCACCGGCAGAGCCGCCACGAGTTCAAGGCTGCGCCTTCCCTGTGCCATGGGGCAGGCAGGGAGTGGACACTGTGGGGGCACACTCGTGGTGGTCAGTGGCCCCTGTGGGCTGGGCGCAGAGCAGAGAGGCATCAGAACCCCAGACCGCGGGACCCTCTGCCTCTGACCGGTGGCCTGCAGGGGGCGGGCAGCAGGCAGCAAATGACCAACACAGAGATGGACGTCAGCACCGAGGGCGGGAGGAACCGTGGTGGGCGGCCTTCGCCATAGGCTGCCACGTCTGCCTCCCGCCGGCTAACACACAGCCCAGACCGAGACCCGCCCGGGACGCAGACCCTCGTACCTCGTACACGTTGAACTGAGACTGTCCTCTGGAAAGTTCCCTGTAGCTAGTCGTAAATTCTCCAATGAAATCGTGACTGAAAGGGAGAACAAAACACACACTATCAGCTTTCCCGAATTCTCCTTTAGGGTTTGAAACTTTTTGGAAGCACGTGGTTTAATCATGACAAACCCAACACTGCCCGCAAACTTAATAAGTGGCATTTTAAAAGACATTCTAAAAGACTTAATTTCATTATTCCATAACCCACAATGATGTATAATCAAAATTCATATTGTCGAAATTCAAATAACATTTCATTTTCCTTATCACGATCGTCAGTCATATTAATATTTTAAGCAGCTTTATTCATTTTAATAACTCACCTCCAAATTTTCATCTATGCTAATCTAATTATTGCCTATTGCATCTCAGAGAAGACACTCACATTCGCCGCTGCCACAGGAGGGACCAGAAACAAAGGGGACGTCCCCGAGAGGACAGGGCGACCCCAGGTTGTCCCACTGACTCAGTTACCAGGGCCTGAATCTGGTCCCTGAGTGTCACCCTGAGTGTCTGGGGGCTGTGCTGTCCCCGAGTGTCACCATGAGTCCTGCTGGGTGGGTCCCCCTGGCCCCACGCTGAAAGCCTGAACTCACTGACCATAAAGGCAGAGGACAGACTGTCTGCTGTCCAGCGTGGCCACGGCCCTGGTGCAGGGTGGGGTGTCCACGGGTCTCTGTGTCCCCGTCCTGCCTCCCACACCGTGGTCCGGGGGGGCAGCTTCACAAGGCAGCAGAGACCGGTGGGTCCCACTTGTGACCGGCACATGGACCCACGGTCCCCTCCGATCTGGGGTCTGGGCAGTGAGCAGCACCTGTGTCCCCCCTGTGTCCACCAGTACCTCACGAGGATGAGGCCTGGGTCTCTCCAGGGGACCCCCACACCTAGACAAAGGGAGGGTTTGTCCACAGGCAGTGACCTGGTCAGTGGACACGGCCAGGCTCCAGATGTTTGGCTGAAGCCCCTGAAACAGGCACAGCGTCCCTCTGCCCGGGTGACCGCCCACACACGCACACACGCCCCTGACCATCTCTCACAGCACCAGCCGGAGGAGAGGCTCTCACTGCGCTTTAATATTTCATGGTCCCCGTGGCCAGACCTGTAACAGCGGGACGGTCCCCGCTGGGGAGCCGGGGAGGTGAGCTTGGCGATGCATCACCACCCACAATTTCCGCCTGATTCAATAAAGCTGTTCTGCTATTTCCCGTTAATTTCATTGTCACTGAAATAATTACCCCCCGGTCCCGGCCCCCGCTCTCCGCGTGCAATTACGAAACAAGGTTTGCGGCTGATGCGATTAGAGTTCATCCGTCAGGATGCTCGCCGTGCGGGGGAGCTGCCCCCCAGCACATCAGCATCTTGGGCCCCGTGGGGTGGGGGGAGGCGGGAAGCGGGGCAGAGGAGGGTGCACGGGGTCCTGGGTTGGAGCGCAAGCACTGCTAGGAGGGCCCTGAGCGAGGTGCCCACGGGGAAAACAAGGGACAAGCTCCCACGAGACTGCAGAGCCTCTGGGTGTTCCCACGCGGGACCCCTGGCCACCAGGTGCTTGGCCAGCGACCCCGGCTGGGCCGCCCCCTCCCCCCTGAAGCTAAGTCCCCCACCTCCACATTCTCAAGCCCCCACCCAGTTCCCACAGGCACGTGGCGTCAGATTTAGGTGCATCCGGGGCAGCTCTGCTCACTGCAGAGGGCATGCGCCTAGGAGTTCAGAGGGCACGGCCCTGGCAGGGCGGGGGTCAGCACCTGACAGCTAAGAGCTCGCACCCTGCCCGGGCGAGGTTCCCTGGCAGGCCGGAGTCCCGGGTTAATTTCCTACCATGAACACATTATATAAATAAATATAAATATTTATTATATAAATAAATATAAATAAATATAAATATATTATATAGTTTAGACTGCATAACCATATAGCTAATGTGTCTCAGATTACATGTGCTCTGCTCTCTGAGAAACTGGTTTGGGTGTCAGATTTATTTCTTATTTGGTGTGTGGTCTGGCTCTGTCCAGTTTTGTTCAGGGCTTGCTTCTGACTCTGTGCTTAGTTAAGGCTTTGGCTGTGTCGGTGACAGTATGCTGTGTCAGGAACTCAACCAGGCTTGGCTCTCAGTAAGGCAAGTGTCTTAACCCCTCTCCTATCTCCCCGGCTCCTATTTAGCTGACAAATAATTGCCACAAATTCAAAGATAAGGTGAGTTGAACAGTTAAGCAGAAAATACCTCAGTATGTTACAATATAGCAAATCTCAAGATTTGTCTCATGGTACAAGTGCTTTGTGCCCGGTTTTGCTTGCTGGGTTAAAGGCGCACTCTAACTCTGGAAACTAGTACCATATTGCAGCCTTAGATCTAACATTCGATTATGGAAATTGAGTTATGTGAGAACTTCCCAAGACTCAGAGACTGTAAAACGCAGCTCCCGGAAGACAACTTATTGTGACATCTTATTATTTCATTCCTACTTTGGACAACCTGGCAGGCTACCGAATGTAAACTGCCCACACGGCAGAGTCTGGCAAACTCCCCGTGGCGAACCCAATATGCCAAATACCAGCAACAATGATGGGTCTCTATTCTCCTAACCCTGAAAGAGCCTTGAATATTGCACTTTTTAAAAAATCTCAGTGCTTAAAACCTCATGGGAAGGGGGGCGTTCCTGGCTCATCCTTCATGCCCTACCGAGGTCACCAGCTGCCCCCCACGAGCGGCTCTCCGGCACGGCCATGGCCCCAGAAGCACAAGGACTTAATGCAGACCCCAGCAGCTTGGAGCAGGAAAGTGAACAGACTATGCGTTAATCCATGCCACCATGTCTGCCCGGAGAGGAAAGGGTGTAGGTCTCTTCCGCCTTCTCCCCTCTGGAAAGAAAGATGGCAGCCGCCTGGGAGCCATGTGGAAAGCCAGGTATGAGCCGGTGGTGAAGGGGCGACTAAAACCTCATGGGAAGGGGGGCGTTCCCGGCTTGTCCTTCACGCCCTACTGAGGTCACCAGTTGCCCTCTACGAGCGGCTCTCTGGCATGGCCATGGCTCCAGGCACAGACACCAATCTCTTAATTATCTGACTCTCAGTAGAAATACTTCCAGGGTTAATAAGTAAAATAGCAGAAATCCAAAACCG
>JAOXYA010494657.1:0-15059 GCA_028565675.1 Sorex palustris | reverse complement strand
CTCCCCCCCCCCCCTCTCTCTCTCTCTCTCTCTCTCTCTCTCTCTCTCTCTCTGCATCAGTTCTGGCAAATGAGTCACCAACAGCCATGTGAACTTAGCCATGGTCAGCTTAGAGGCCAGTCCTCCATAGTCCCCCCACCCCGCCCTAACACCACCACCAGACCACCTGCCACACTTTTTCGTTTCTGTGTTTGTGTATATTCATGAGTTTATGGATACTTTTGAACTAGCGGGTGGAAGAGAAATTGGTCACGTTGTTTGGCTCCAACTCCCAGTCTTCGTGGTTACACCTGTGCACGGGGGCCAGTGTGACTATTATCCGCCCTCTCTGTTCTCTTGTTCCATCATCCCAGTTTCTCTTGACGGTTGTCAAGTGTGTGAGTTTTATCGTGAGTACTGTTAGGCCACCCTGAGATCTCACCAGCCCTATTCCTTGCTTGGAACGGACGAAGTGGCTAAGTCTCTTGTGTCTCTCTGTTTAACGGTGACGTGTGCATTCATTCATTCAATAGAGATCTGATGAGCTTGGCAGTGTGCCAGGCCCCCTTCTGGGATCCCCGACTATAGCAGCCTTCCCCAGTGGGTGGGGAGCAGGACTGAGAGTTGGATCTGATGAACATTGAAAAAGATGCATGGGGGAAAATGACAACAACAAAAATGCTCAAACCACCGAGCAGTTGGTTTGTAGAAGATCTGCTTTTCCACAGCTTCCTTTGCGCAAAGATGCAGGGAAACGGATTTCTGCGTTCTTGCATTCTGTTTTGTGGCCCCTCGTTCACAGAGAGTCCGGGCATTCGGTCTTCCTGTTGTCGGTCTCAGAGATAGCAGAGTTGCGGGCCCATCTTTACGTCCTGATTTCTGTTCTTGTCCCGTGTGATGAGGGCTGAGGCCGAGGAAAGATGAGAATCAATTTATGTATAACACAAGGGAGCAGGAAGCAGATGTCTCTGTCTGAGCGTGACGTGCCCCCACCCAGGTGCCTTTGTGCGTGTGGCCCCGCTGAGCAGAGGAGCCTTTTGCCCTGGAGCCTGCATGTGGGCCCGAGCACGGGGACACAGCAAAGCATGGGCCTCAGGGCCATTACATAACACTGCTGCGTGGAAACAGACCCCCACGTGTCCTTTGTTTGAAAATATTTGCTGTTCCCTGGTGTGGTAGGAGCGTTCAGAAACAAGTAATTGGGGTTTTTATTAGAGCAGCCTCTTTTTTCTCTTTGCCTTGATAAAGAAAGGTATTGCGGGGGTGGGGGGATCCTTTATGCACACAAAGCCCTTAAAGTATGTTTTTATTAATTAAAATCCTGTTTATATTCCACTTTTCAAGACCACATCTGTGAGACGGCAATAGATCTCATGCACCTGGTCTTAAAATGGAATCATCTGATGGCCCCCAAAGCAACGTCAATGCTTGTAGACTAGAATTTCAAAAGCTTAATCAGTACCATTTTATGTGCATGTGAATTTGAAAGTATTCCCCCCACCCATTTTATGGGCATATCCTGTATAATTTCCTCATGCTTCAAAATTCTCATAATTACTTCCACTTCAAAGAAAAATTTCCTAATACTGTGAATAGATGAAAACTTGGAGTAATGACTTTTGATATTAGTAATTAACTAATGGGCCCAGATTCATAAGAATTCATGTCGATGTGGATATCTGCATTTAGAGAATGTCCCTTGAATTGAATGCTGCTTTCCAGCTTGCAGATGAAATGGTACAATTTTCAAATGAATACAAATTTTATTTAAAAGCAGAAAAACTTAATAAAGGAAAAGAACATTATATTGGAGCTATTTTTATTACTCCAAATTCTCTTTCCATCTTTAATATGTATGCCTGCATATTTGCATCATGATCAGTGTATTTTATGTTTTGCTTCCTTCTCATTAATCTTGCGCCATGTAAACATATTTTGTGAACAGCTCCAGATATTCACTTCTTCTACATTCCACTCAGCTACAAGAGTTTTAAGCCACAGTTAAAAGAAATCATTCAAATCTCTGTGTGGAAATTGTAATGTTAGTTCCCCTTCCGAGGTAGGGACTTCTTGAGAGATTGTTTTGTTAATGGGGAAAATACAAAATCTTTTTGATCATCACCTTAAGTTCCAGTTGACTTTTAACGTAAAATAAATCAAGGCTCCTTTTTAAGGTCATTTAGCAGAGAAAAGGGGTGCCGGCCCCAGAGAGTGGTCAGGGACCTGGTTCTGTGCCCACTTTTCCTGCATTGCCTTCCACCTTATTTCTCTATTCAGAAGTGGAGAGCTGTCTTTGTTGGTCCTGATCCTGGCAGCCCACCAGCTCTGTGTGTGTGTGTGTGTGTGTGTGTGTGTGTGTGTGTGTGTGTGTGCCTCCTTGGGTGCCCAATGCCCCGTGAGGGGGTTCCTCCGCCAGAGTCTGAGTGCCAGGAACGAAGGAACAGCTGCCTGTTGCGTGTGGCACCTGTGCCCTCAGTCCTATTTTCTATGAATGTCTCACGCGTGTTTGTGTGTCCTACCCTCTGCACACCTGACGCTCTTCTTCCTTCGTGTCTAGGAGCTGGAGGAGAAGCATCGGGAGGCCCAGGTCTCAGCCCAGCACCTCGAGGTGCACCTGAAGCAGAAAGAGCAGCACTATGAGGAGAAAATCAAAGTAAGACGCTCTGTGGACTTTCCCCAGCAGCTCCTCCTCTCTCTTCTTGGGCACTCCGGGCCACTTTTTGCTTGGTCAAGTGATTGATTGGGGCAAATGACCTAAAGCTGGGGACGGGGGTGGGGTGGGGTGGGATGGGTCACACCTGGAGATAGAGATGCTCAGGGTTACTCCTGGCTCTGCACTCAGGAATTACTCCTGATCATGCGTGGGGGACATACCGAATGTCATGGATCAAACCTGGGTTCGCCGCATGCAAGGCAAGCACTCTTCCCATTATACTATCGCTCCAGCCCCTCGATTAAAGTGTATTTTGGAGGACTCTCTTCCGTCTGAGCAGAAATTCTCTGTTCTTTTTGACAGCATTGTCCCCTTTAACTCTAGAAAAATGCTTTGACTGGGGATAGAATTCTGGATTGGCACTTGTTTCTTGTAGCATGCTTTGAAAATATTATTCCGTGGGTTTGGCTTTCATTATTGCTGTAGAGAAGCCAGCCTTCATTCCGGCGTGCTATTTTCTTTGGAAGCAATTCAGTCCTTTTTCTTTGATGACTTTACTTTTTTTTGCACCAGCTTTAAGCTTTCTGAAGCTTTACCTTGTTGTGTCTAGAGGTGGATGTTTCTTTTTGTATCCAACTTTAGCATATTGGTATCGAACATGTTGATACTGGTTCTGGAAAATCACAGGGAATTATCTTGAACGTTGTTTCTTCCCATTTTGTCTTTTCTTTCCTTTTGAGAATTGGATGAGGTGGGTGTGAGATCGTTTCCAGTCAGCCTTTTTTTTTTTTGCATGTTTTCCATTTCTTTGTCTCTATGTGCTGCACTTTGGATAGGTTCACATTGGTTTTCTAGTTGATTGAACTTACCTATGTAATCCACAACCGCTGAATTTTAAACTTCAGCTACTTTTTTCTAGACATTCTGTTTCATTTTTTTTCTCACTTACTAGATTAGTGGTTTTAACTGCATGTCCAGTGGACCAACATAAGTTCACCAATTCCCTGTTGTTCTGTGGAAAAGGTATTCACGCTTCACACAGTGATTTTCAACAGCTGTGATTGGCAAGTATGCAGCGGTCAGAAACACGCTAGCAGGTCGTTTAAGATTCTAGATGTTTCCCCCTACTCTCATTTCAAAGCATTTCTTTGCTCTCTTGGCAGACAGTAAGCATGGTTGTTTTAGGGTGTGGCTAGTCATTCCAGTGTCTGAGTTCCTTGTGCTGTTTCTGTTCCATGTACTTGGCTCTTCGTCACGACACCCGTGTCTACCTGTGTCGCTGTCCACTGGTCGTTCTTGGGAGTGGTAATTCTTGGAGGCTTTGAATGAACATGGGGGCATACGTCAAGGCATTGCCCCGGGCTTTGCCTTCTCCGTCATCTGACCCCTTGAGGCTTTCAGAAATGAAACGTAGGGGCTGGAGAGATAGCAGAGGTGTTAAGACACTTAACCAGGTTAGCCCTGGTTTCATCCCTGGCTCCAATATAGTCTTCCGACACCTCAGGAGAGACCCCTGATCACAGAGCCAGGAGTAATTCTTGAGCCCCACTGGGTGTGCCCCCTGGCCACATAGCTTTGGGCCCCTATTATCTCTCTAAGATTGTTACTTTCACTTAAATTTTACTCTGTAATCTCTTACTTTCCTACCAACTTTTAGGTCCCTTTGGTAAAAGGTTTCCATATTTCTATCTAGCTTTTAAAATCATGTTTCTCAGAGTCGCCGGTCTAAATGTAGCTACCATCTTAAATCCAGTAGCATCTTCCCAGTTACTAAAATTACTTCAGTTCAGTTGTTATTAATACAGTAATATGAGTACCAGTCTGTGTTTTCCCTTTGAAAGTCATACCACGTTTTCTTTCTTTCTTTCTTTCTTTCTTTCTTTCTTTTCTTTCTTTTCCTTTTTGGGTCACACCCAGCGATGCATAGGGGTTCCTCCTGGCTCTGCACTCAGGAGTTACTCCTGTCAGTGCTCAGGGGACCATATGGGATGCTGGGAACTGAACCTGGGTTGGTCGCGTGCAAGGCAGACGCCCTACCCGCTGTGCTTGCTGTGCTTTCCCTCCAGCCCCACACCACATTTTCATCCTGACATTGGCCCAAGCCTTTCATTCGGTCCTTAGGGTCTTGGAAATCGGACATCGGGAATAGCATCTCACCAGCGCCTCTTTCCCCTTCCAAATCAGGCATTGAGCATCACGAGTCTCTAACTTGTGTGATGGTCTCGTTACTGGCTGGGCTGGGCCCATCAGTGTCTTGAAGGCGCATGCGTGGACCCACTCGCACACAGCATTACCACCTCCACCTGCGTGGTCACTGTCTTCTGCTCCTAGTGTCACTTTTCGCTGCTTTCCCTGAAAAGAAATACAGGGAGACAACCCAGAGGAGACCTCGGAGTACTCCTTTGTGACCCCTACACAGCGCACTGTCTGTCTGCTCAGTGCTCGTGGTTTGGCTTCTCGGTGACATCTCACCTTTTCCCTTAGAAATAGATGGACTTTCTGGACTGGAGCAATGGTATAGTGGGGAGGGCGCTTGCCTTGCACGTGGCGAACCCAGGTTTGATCCCCGGCATCCCTGAGGGTACCCCGAGCACCACTAGGAGTAATTCCTGCATGCAGAGCCAGGAGGAGCCCCTGAACATTCCCTGGTGTGGCCCAAAAAGCCAAAAATGAATCAATCAATAAAATACGTGAACTTTTCAGAAAATCATGGAAATGTGCACAGGAGGCCTCTGGCCCCTCTGCACAGTGAAAATGACCCCTTGCATGGCCATTCTCTGATCGGCACAGTGAAACTGGCTTTCCTGCCAAAAATAGCTGAGTTCTCCTTCTATAAGGGGGGGCTGGAGGGGACATCTCAAGCGGCTCCCAGGAGGCCAGGAGGCCCCTTGTGGTGAGGCTCTGCCGAGCAGGCCCTGATCCCTGGCTGGCGCCTGAGGGTGCGGTGCTGCTCTGGCCCTCTGGTGACAAGACCGCCAGGGTAGTGCTCTAGGCCTCTGGGGCTGGACCCAGTGACCCTTGGAAGGCTGCGCAGTGCCAGGCATGGATCCCGGCTGGCCACATGCAAGCCGTGCCCCGAATCGTCTGCTGTTCCCCAGCCCGCCATGTTCTGTCGTAATTGACGCCTGTCAGCAACAGCATCTGTCTTTTCAAACTCCTGGCTTTTCTCCTTGAATCACTTTTGTTTGTCCTTCTGCCAGTTCACCTGATCAAAGCCAAGACGTGCCCATTTCTGGTAGAGGTTTGTTTCTTCTGGCCCACACCATTGCCAACTTTTGGGTCTGGCTGGAGCAGAATCAATCTGACTATGCACTGCACCCTTTAGTGCCTTTTTTTTTTAAGTGGGATGAGATGTTATGAGATCTTATTTTATTACTGGGGGCTGGTCACAGCCAGTGGTGCTCAGGGATCACTCCTAGTGGTGCTTGGGGGACCCTGTGAAGCACTGGGGATCCCACCAGGTCGGCGTTGCAAAAGACACCCATTTTAACGCCCTGTGCTGTCTTTCCAGCCCCTCTGCTTCTGTTAGGTGTAATGGGCTTTTATGGACCCTAGAAACTGTTGGGGAAAGGTTTGTTTTCTTCTCTCTCGCTGAAATATTTTCTTTTTTGACCTGCCCTGCTTGGGGTGTACTGTTCCAGCCTCTCTGAGGTTGTTTCGGGAATAATTATGATCCTACCCTAGATTCCAGCCTTTTCTTGTTCGTAATTTTAGACTCGCGCCCTGACATCCAAGCGAACAGGCCACTTACCATTGAGCTGCTTCCCTCCCCCCCGACCCTGGCCTTCACCTTTTGTTCTCCACCAACTCTCCTATTTTTTCCCATCCACCAGTTCCAGTTTAAAGCCCTCTTTGAAATCTGTTCTCTCCTTTCTCTGCCCTGTGGACCCCCTCCCTGTGGACGGACTCTTTTTCGGGCCCACGGCCCCGTGAGCCACGAAGGCCCCCTTCACAATAGACATTGTGGGGGAGATAGATTTCAGTCCCACCTGTGACCCCACTCCTTTGAGCTCCCCCAGTATCAGAGGTATGTGGGAGTCGCCCAGAAAAGCAGGGTGGGTGCTCTGTGGCCAGCACCACCGGTGCCTGGACAAAGCCGTGGCCAGCTCTGAAGTCTTCCTTTCTTCCTTCTTTGGCGTTTGTGGTTTGGGCCACGGGTAGGGCTGTGTGTGCCTTGCGGGATGTTAGATCAAGCCAGGGGCTGTTGGCACTGCCACTGTTTCGTTTTATTTTTTCCTCCTGGGAACAGTAGGTACTTAGAGTACCAGGCAAGAACATAAGATTTCCCTCCCCTGGGGAAGGTTTATCTTTTCAGTGATTTTTTCCCCCCCAGCTGGATCAGAGGAAGAAACGGAGGAAAGAGGCTTTTCTTTTATGTTGTTGTTTCCAGCTATCAGCTCTCCACCTACTTCCGTGGGGAGCAGGACCCTCCTGGCCCTGGCTGGTTCCAAACCTCAGACTTGGCCACACAGCCTCCCTTCCGGTCCCTGCCCAGAGTCTGAATTTTGCAGACGTTCGGAGGGAGCAAGGCTCTAGAAAGTAACGGTGTATTTGGTGCCTCTAACGCTGGCCCCAGGTATAGACGACCGAGTTGAAGATCGCCAGAGGGATTCTTTTGCCCCCCTCTTTTCTGAGCCCAGCCCACCGTCTGCCTAGCTCTTGGGGTCTTTTTGTCTGCTGCCTTTAAGATAAGTTCTCAGTTCTAGGGCCCCGACTTGCTCGCTAACGCCTGGTGGTGAAGCTTCACAGTTTCCCCTGGGCGGGTTCCCAGACCCCCTCATCTTTCCCTGTGCAGGAGGCGGCCTCCCCCCGCGCCGCCTTCCTCCCTCCTTCCTTTCCCCGTGATTCCGGGACAGGCACCTGGGGCTCGTCCGCCCTGCTCAACTCCGTCCCTCCAAAGGAGGACAAGGACGCAGACTTCCTCTTTTGCTTCCCGAAGGTGCTGGACAATCAGATCAAGAAAGACCTGGCGGATAAGGAGACCCTGGAGAACTTGATGCAGAGACACGAGGAAGAGGCCCATGAGAAAGGCAAAATTCTCAGCGAGCAGAAGGCGGTGGGTATAAGGAGTGGCCGAGGTGGTTTGCTGTGGCTGGGTGTGGACCGCGCCGGGACCCCACTCCCAGGAGGGCCCGTGTCCAGGGCTGTGTTATGCGTTCGGTCCTTTCGAACCCTCTGCACCGGTTGCTTTGTGCCTTCTTCCTCTCCTAGGGCAGAGGTGGTGGTGGCTCCCAGGGCCCAGTTTTGCCTTTCAAGCTGGTCTGTTTTTAAATTTGTTTGTTTGGGGGCCTGTGGGTGCTCAGGGCCTACTCCTGGCTCTGCACTCAGGGATCGCTCCTGGCAGGCCTCGGAGAACCATAGCCAGGGATCGAACTCGGATTGACTGCGTGCAGGGCAAGGGCCCTACTAACTGTGCTGATCTCTGCAGTGCCCAAGTTCATCTTTGGGGACTCCCGCTGGTCTGCCATCAACTAGAACCCCTTCCTTCCCAATGCCCAGGAACTCTGCATTCCCCTCTGCACCCCTGGCTTAACGCACTAGCTTCTTTCCAGATGGGGCGCCTACTGGGGGTCTGGTAATCTCCATCAGGACCCCCATGATTCTTTCCACCACAGACTCTCAAGGTGGGGGTGGTGGTGAGGAGAGTTCTGTTTTAACTTAACAGCGTCCCAGAGTCCTGAGAGTCATTCCACGCGGGAGACTTTGATGTAGAAAATCTAGGACAGTGGTCGCCGGGTGAGAAGGACTCACACGGAGAAAGTGATGACCCTGTGGGCAAGGAAAAATGGGAACGGACATAAGGCCTGTGCGGGCTCAGGACATAGGTGGCTGCCGCACGCACGTCACAGACCTCTGTTTACACAAAGAACCAGGTCCCTGTGTTTTGGATGCTACCCTCTTAGGCACATGTGTGCGTGCGAAGTCTCTGATCCCAGGGCCGGAGCAGTTGTACAGTGGGGAAGGCACTTGCCTGGCCTGCGGCCAACCTGGGCTCCATTCCCGGCTCTGCACACGGGCCTCTGAGCACCACCAGGTGTAGCCGTACCCCTGCAAAACACAGAAGCAACCCCCCACCGGATCCCCAGGCCACAGACTCTGTCTTTGCTCCCTCTGCCCTAGTCACTGGCAGATCCAGCTTCGCCCTGTCCTGGCCCACGCAGCCTACGTTATGGCACTGCTGGTGGGACAGTCTGTGTGAGATGACGAGTGTCCCCTGTGTTCCAGATGATCAATGCCATGGACTCCAAGATCAGGTCACTGGAGCAGAGGATCGTGGAATTGTCCGAAGCCAATAAACTTGCAGCCAACAGCAGTCTTTTTACTCAGAGGAACATGTGAGTGTTCAGACTGGCGCCCGGCCCAGTCTCCTTCGCGGCTTTGGCCCTGTGTTAAGTGGTCTTACCCTAGTGGGCCTAGTCTGGCCTGACCTTTCTTTTGAGCTGGGTTTTCTTTAAATGCTTCATATGGGTGGCTGGAGCTCTAGTACAATGGGTGGGGCCGACCCGAGTTCAATTCCCAGCATCCCATATGGTCCCTCGAGCACTGCCAGGGTGGTTCCTGAGTTCAGAGCCAGGAGTAACCCCTGAGCACCACTGGGTGTGACCCAAAAAGAAAAAAGAAACAAATGTTTCAGATGGCCGCCCGGTTTCAGAATGCTTTCTTTCTCTAGTTTATGTGTGGAGAGCTGCACTTCATTTAGCACGCCCCAGGAATTACCCGAGGTGACCTTGTGGGTACCCCATCGGGCCATCCAGTTAGTTAAGTTAGGGTCCGGGGGGGGGCAAGCGTGCGCTCAGCCAAGACTGTCTGTGTCCCAGGGGTCCCCTGATTGCTCCCCAGAGAAGGACCATCCTTGGGACTGTGGTTCCTCCCCTGAGAAGTCTCTGTCCCGGGAGCAGGCTGCCTTTTGGCCCCTGGGTCAGTGTGGTTCCTGCTACTTGGGAGCTGTTGGGTAGGGAGGTGAGTGAGGCCTCCAGTGCCAGGAAGCGTCAGCCCTGCCCCCCTTTCTCTAACAGGGCCCCTCAGTGAGTCGGGAGGGTACGCTTGTGCTCTCAGGATGTCTCTTTCCAGTCTCCCCCAAAAAGTTCTCCCCCATCGCGTGAAATGTGAAGGAGTGAAGTTGTGGCATCTCTGGCCACCCCTGGGGCCATACTCGCCCCCCGCCCCCCAGGAGACTGAGCACTGAGCCTCAGGGTTCCCCAGTCCCTCTGCTGGGCACGACTGCAGCTCTCGGGGTTTCTGTCACCTCGCGGCTCCGGGCTCGCTTCTAACCAGATTCCGCTCCTGCTTGGTTCCCGCCACCGCCCCCCAGGAAGGCTCAGGAGGAGATGATTTCCGAGCTCAGGCAACAGAAGTTCTACCTGGAGACTCAGGCGGGGAAACTGGAGGCCCAGAACCGGAAGCTGGAGGAGCAGCTGGAGAAGATGAGCCACCAAGACCACACTGACAAGAGTCGGCTGCTGGAGCTGGAGACCAGGCTGCGGGAGGTGAGGGAGAGGGGAGGCCGCCTCCTGCGAGGGTGCACTGGGGTGGGGGGCGACCCCAGCATGTCTCCGCACCCTGAGCAGCTGCTGCTGCTGCCCCCGAGTCCGGTCACGAGCACTCTGGAGGTCAGCTTGGCCCTCCGAGCAGTCTGTGAGTTGGGCAGTGCCCAGAGAGAGCGGGGCCGCTCCACAGTCCCCAGGCTGCTCCAAGAAGGGATTTTACGGGTGGGGAAAGCAGCAAGATTAGTGGGGAGGGGGCTGTTCCGTCTGAGGTGACCTTCCTGTGGGGGCTGGGGGGCCCGCACGCTGAGGGTCTCCTTTGGCCTCTGTGAAATGAGAAATAGCACCTTGGTACCGACCGGAAAGAGAATTCCTCGTCCACCAGTCAGACCCCCTTCTGAGGAAGTTGCACCTGGGCGGAGGGGAGGAGGCTATCAAGACCCTCCTTCGACTGGGGCTTCTCTCTGGGGGGTTCTGAGCCAGCACCTCAGGTGGGGGCCACTTCCTTCTCCCCTGGGCTTGGGGAATCCCGCAGGCTGGGCTATAAGCATCTCATTCCTCCTGGCACCTTGGGGGTCTTATGGCCTCAGGCCAGCGCCCCCCTCTCGCAGTGGCCACTGCTCCCAAGGAGCCCCTCGGCGGTGCCTGGGGGAGGGACCGAGCGCAGTGTGGGTGAGGGACATGGGTCCAGCTGGGCTCCTGCCCCAGCTAAGCTTCAGGCATTAGGGAGGGCTTCACTGGTTGACCTGCAGGGGTTTGGGAGAGGAAACGGCCTCGTTTGATGGAGGGTGAGCGAGATGCTGAAGACCCAGGCACATGCTCCTACTTTGCACGTTCACTCAGTGCCTCCTGCCCGCTATGGGCAGAGCGATAGCACAGTGGGGAGGGCGTTTGCCTTGCACGCAGCCGACCCGGGTTCGATCCCCAGCATCCCCCTAAGGTTCCCCAGCACCACCAGGAGTGATTCCTGAGTGCAGAGCCAGGAGGAAGCCCTGAGCACCAACCGGGTGTGGCCCCCAAACAAACAAAAAGCTAAGTGGACCGATTCCTTTCCGCTGCCAGGGCCATCAGGGGTCAGGTCAAATGGCAGGTGCTTATGTTTTGGGGTACTGCCTGTCGTAGACCCCCCCAGCCGGCCCGTCCGTGTGTCTCTGTGGAAATGCAAGCCTGAGGGTCTTAGATGGAGGGGTGGGGGTGGCTTTCCATGTTATTGTATTACTTTTGGTTGTGGGGCACACCTGGTGCTCAGGGCCGGCTCCTAGCCCTGCGTTTAGGGGTCACACCCGACTGCGTTCAGGGGTCACACCCGACTGGCTCCTCGGCTGCTGCTGCTGCTTGTTTCTCTTCTTCTTCTTCTTCTTCTTCTTTTTTTTTTTGCTCCTTGGGTTCTACCTGGCGATGCTCAGGGGTTCCTCTGGCTCTGCACTCAGGAATCACTCCTGGCGGTGCTTGGGGGGATGTCGAGGATTGACCCTGGGTCAGCCGCATGTAAGGCAAACACCCTCCCCGCCAGGCTATTGCTCCGGCTCCCCCCTCCAGTGCTCCTTAAACTGCCCTCGGGCGCCTGAGAGCCGCAGTTCTGGATTGCCTCTGGAGGCCGTGCTTCCTGGCCAGGCTGTGTTTCTGCCTAACCTGGCGGCATCTCTCTGGGGTGAGAGTGTGGGCGCATCTGAGGGCGCCCCGAGCCCGGGCGCGCCACCTGTCTCCAGGCTTCCCTGTCCTGGGCGCCCTGTGGCTGCAGCTCATCAGGGCGATCAAGCTGCCCCGGGGGTGCCTGTCGCTCTTTGGTTTCCCTGCCGAAGAACAGCCCAGGAGCAGCTTCATGCTGGGGGCTGTCGGGCTCTTTCGAGTGAGGGGCTTGTAGGTCTGGCCTGGGCAGCTCCAGAGCAGGCTTAGAGGCCTCAGCCTCGGGGCGACCCTCCTGGCCGGCAGGGCCCCGGGGCACAGTGTGGGTGGGGGTTGCAGAGCTTGTCCCTCCCTCTGTCCCGCCAGTCACAGTTCACGCGTCCCCTTGCCCTGGGCTGGAGCCTGCTTAGCCCCCAGCCCTTCCGGGAGACAGACCTCGGGTCCTCAGCTCTGTGCCCTGCTGGGGAGACGCTCTCGCACTGCTCTCGACCCGCCTTGGGCTTCGTAGGACCGGGCACAGTGCCCGGCATATGGCCAGCGCGGGCGTTGTCAGCATGTCAGCGTGTCTCCAGCAGCAGCCCCCGAGAGACACCAGGCTCACACCGGCCTTTCTTTGCCCTGCATTGCTGACCCCGTCCCTGCAGAAGTTCCACGTTTCCGGTTGCGTGCCCCTCCCAGCTCGGAATGTCTCATTCTTCTCTACGGGGCTTCCCCACACTTGTCCACAGCCCCGCTCCGTGGTCCCTTATAAGCCGCTGCTGTTCCGCTCGTCCTTGGTCCCCTGCCCCACCTTAAAGCGTCCCTAAAAGCTGTTGGTTCTCTAGGTGCGATCACTGGGAAGTTTTCCTTCACCCCTGTGGTTTTCCTGGGTGTCCCCAGCTTTCTCCAGTTGGGTGGGTGTCCCCTCTCTCCAGGGTCTTCCCTGTTTGCGTCTCACCCTGGGCACGTCTGGGCCGGATCCCCTTCGCCAGGAGTTCTCCGAAGGCAGGAATCACCCCTGACCCGGTTGGGTCGGTCCTGGCGCCTTTGTGACTCCATCATCCGCACCCTTGGGAGCGCGTCTTGTTGCTTCTGCTCGGAGTTTCCTTTGCCTTGTCCATTCCTGTGCTCCTGGTTGTTGTTGTTGTTTATACACAGAGTTGGTTTGCACGCACAGATGTCTAAGCACACAGAGTGAGACCCCCCCATACCCATTCTTCTTTTCCAGCTCCCACCTCCCCCCGATCCTGACCCCCAACTGAATGGTTTTTCTCCTCAGTGTGAAGGCAGAGCCGGGCTTTCGTGGTCCTTTTGCACAGGAACTGCTGAGTCCTTCTTTGGACTGAGAGAGATGGGCAGATGGAGGGAACAGTGATTAGTTCGTACTGACATTCGTGTGGGCTATCTAATGAGAATCTATCAGATCAGAGCAGGAATATAAAGAAGTCACAGGAATCAGCCTGCTGTTTCATTTGCGTCAGCACTGTGCAGGTGGTCTCTATTACTCAGGAGGCTCGATTCTGATCCACTTCTAAATGCTCTTTCCCTACTAAGAGTGATTGTTGTCATTTCCATCAGAGATGGCTGCTGTATGTTTTTTCTTTCGGAGCCTTCGTGAGCACTTCATAGGTACACATTCTCTTCTGTGTTCTCACTCCCAGCCACTTTTGAGACTCGGAATCAGACCTGCTTTGTTGTCTGTCCTGTCACCGATGCACCCCTGGGTTAGTGCTGAGACGTGGAGTCCATGTCCAAGTTTAAGGGACGTGTCAAGGGGCCGGAGCGATAGCACAGCGGGCAGGGCGTTTGCCATCCGTGCGGCCAACCCAGGACAGATCCCCGGCATCCCATAGGGGCCCCCAAGCGCCGCCAGGAGTGATTCCTGAGTGCAGAGCCAGGCGTGGCCCCTGAGCATCATCTGGTGTGATGACCCAAAAAGCCAAGCAAAAAAGAAGAAAAAGGAAAAGGCCGGGTTGAGCAGCAGTGACCTCTTGGCTTTGTCCCTTCAGCGCCCAAAGCCAGTGTTCTCTCCGTCCCAGGTCAGCCTCGAGCACGAGGAGCAGAAGCTGGAGCTGAAGCGGCAGCTCACTGAGCTGCAGCTCTCCTTGCAGGAGCGCGAGTCCCAGCTGACGGCCCTGCAGGCGGCCCGCGCAGCCCTGGAGAGCCAGCTGCGCCAGGCCAAGACGGAGCTGGAGGAGACCACGGCGGAAGCTGAGGAGGAGATCCAGGCACTCACGGTAGGCTGCGGGCCGCCCGGCCACCGGCAGGTTCTGCCTTAGACTCTCCGAGGGAGGAAGGCGGGCCCAGAGAGGTGTTCGGTGGGCAGGAAATTGGCCAGCACAGGCATTAGTTTCGTTGGAATGCCATGGCATCAGTGGATGATGCCAGGATGTTCCATGGCGTCTTGAAAACTTGGGTCTTTCTTTTGTGTTTCTTTGCTACTTTTCAAGTTGCCATTTTGGATTTTAATTTCCGCCGAAGACCGTTTGTGTGCCTGGGTCTTCTGCTTTAGTTTTCAGTGACCTTTAACACACTGATAGTAATGGTGACCTTCCCTGTCTTGCTGTGTGCAGTATTTCTACCATTCTCTCTCTTCTTTTGCACCTCATCTGTGATCGTTTATTTTTCCTCTTTAACAGCACTGTGATTTATAACACTATTCATGTGTCAGGAATGGTATGGCTACCCCAGAGTTTCAGAATCTCTCTACCCCCGTCTCTAGGACCCCTCCACCCCCCAGCCCTCCTCACTGCCAAGCTCTGGCCTTAGGTAGACATCAGGATCTCTTATAGTATGTTAGTTTTTTTTCTTTTTTTTTTTTTTATTGAATCACCATCGGATATGCACTGTAGTATTGTCCTCCCATTGTTCATCAATTTTCTCGCGTGGGCCCAGTAACGTCTCCATTGTGAGACTTGTTGTTACTGTGTTTGGCATATCGGATATATCACGGGTAGCTTGCCAGGCTCTGCTGTGTGGGTGAAATACTCTTGGTAGCTCGCCGGGCTCTCCGAGAGGGACAGAGGAATTGAACCCAGGTTGGCTGTATGCAAGGCAAACGCCCTGCCAACTGTGCTATTGCTCCAGCCCCCCATGAGATATGCAGTCACAAAATTATTTATGATTTTAGGTAATACAATGTTCCAACACCCATCCCTTCACAAGTGTGATTTTCCACCCTAATGTCCCCAATTTCCCTCCTGCCCTCCTCCCGTTCCCCGACCATGCCCCACAACTGCCTCTCGCAACTCTCTGTCTCTTCTGTGTCTGTCTCTTTCCCTGTCTCTCCCTCTCCCTCTCCCCCCCCCCCCCCCCCGCCCTCTGTCTTCCTTTGAGGC
>JAOXYA010494641.1:0-28820 GCA_028565675.1 Sorex palustris | reverse complement strand
CCAGTAACGTCTCCATTGGAGACTTTGTTGTTACTGTGTCTGGCATATCGAATACTCTCGGTAGCTTGCCGGGCTAACTAGGCACATTTGTGGCATGGAGTTCAATCCCTTGATTTAGTCACGTACCCAATGATATACATTTGGACCCGGTCAGTGATTCCTGGGTAAATTCCCCAAGACTGGGTCTGCATTCTGATGCCGTGAGCCTCTCTCTGCCTGTCCAGATATGTGAATGACCTCCTAGGAACTCAACCATCTTTCAGTCCCTATTCACAGCACAAGGGGGTCCTATGCAGACTCTCTCGTCACTGAGCTAATGCCTTTGCATCCGAACAAACTAAGGGAGCCAGTGCCTGGTGGGATGCTCCTACAAGGGCCAGTTTGGGGGACATTCTTAGACACCAGCTGTTTACACTGTTGGAGGATATTAGGGATTGAGAAGAATTGGAAAATGTCCAAGAGTTTGAGGTAGAATCCCCTTAGATGCGCGTTTGAGCCAGATTCTTGCGTTGCTGGTTTCACAGACATCTTTCCTTCTGCATCTTTGAACAGATAGTCATTTTTGAGCAAAACAACCATGCAAGATGCATGCCCAGACTCAAATACAAAGCCCGTGATGCCTGGCCCAGAACCTCCTGAAAGTCTGGTTCTTTGTCATTCTAGTGCCCACGTCCAGAGGTTGCAGTGAATGATTGGCTTTCTCCCGTTTTCTTAATGCTTCCAAATTAATTGACTTATTTCAGACATGTTTTTCTCTGTCATGGTCTGCCCATAAAAACTAGTGAGATAAGGATACTTCTAGAAGCTCCTTTTAAAGTAACTTGAATAAAACAAATTCTCTAGCTGGCTTGGAATGTTGGTTATTTGATTTGCATTGTGACCAACATATCTGAGTGTTCCTGACTTAGCTACAAAGGGATTAGTGCCGGGTATGTGTGCAGGGACACATGTGATCAGTGGGAACGACGAGTGCAAATCCTCTGCGTTAGGCCGGAGAGATAGTGTTGCACTTAGACACTTGCCTTGTGTTCAGCTGACCGGGGTTCTACCCGTGGCATCACATAGGGCCTCCGAGCACCGCAGGAGGGATCCCTAAGCTGGGAGTGAGTCCTGAGCATAGCTGGGTGTGGCCCCCAAAACCCAAACCAAATTCAGAAACAAATTCTGTCAGAGTAAAAATCTTATTTTTGAGGATCTCAGAGTTAAACTTTTTGCTAAAATATCCACCTATCCAAGGGGAAAACACGAAGGGAAGTTTTTACTTACGTCGTATAGCCAAAGGATTTGTGAAGCACAGGTACATTTTTGTGCCTTTCTTGAATAAAACATTTTGGCTGTTTGGGGGTCAAAGCAACCACACAGCAGATAGAGCACTTGTCTGGGGTGTAGCCAGCCTAGATTCGGTCTCCGACATCCAATATGGTCCCTTGAGCACTGCCAGGAGTGAGCCATGAGCACTGCCAGATGTGGCCCCAGAACAAACAATTTTTTTTCTATTTTTACATCTATTTAGGAAGCAGAAATAGTCCTACCCTTTTATGAAGCAAGATCCCAGGCTCAGGAATATGCCAAGGGTGAGCAGAAATCAAGTTAACAAAAATGGTATAAATTAATACTTTTTTATTGAATAAGGGTCATTCCTCAGGATTTTTCATTTATTAAAATTGTATTAAAATTCATTTTAATGCAGTTTCGTTTTCTAAAGAGTAAAATTTCCCAATCAGTAATTTTTGGATGATCTATATTTACACAATAAAATATTTTAAATTCTCTCATCAAAATATAAAATTTTACAGAACTTTCTTCCCATTTTTTCCAGTGGGGATTTGGAACCAATCGCAAGTATCTATAAATGTCTGCAAAATCTTTTTATTTTTTTATTTTTTAAAGAGAATGTAGTTTTTAAAAATAGAAAAACAGTCCAACAAAGATTGTTATGAGGAAGAGAGAATTAATTTTAAAGAGGAGTGGAGGGCCGGGCATAGTGCAGGCGGGGGCCATCTGGGCATGTACCAGGCCTTGGTATGTCGGAGGGAATTTGAAGTTGGCACTGGAAATTTTTCCTTTGGTCAGTGAAGGAAATGAAAGACACTTTTGTTTAATTGGAATAACAGCATGTAGATAAGATTATTTAGAGGTTGAGTTCATTTTTGTTCTTTTTAAGATTTGTACCTTTCGTTTGAACAAACTTCCTACTGGCTGTGTTCAAACACGTTTCTTCTTAATTAGCAGAGTTGATAGGTAAAAATGCTTGTAAAATGGATACTAAAAGGATAAAAATGTGTAAAGTTAATTCATAAAAGATGTTTTCTGTGTGCCAGCTGTGTGGGACAGAGATGCATGAAGCCTAATGATTGGTGGACAGTGTGGCATGAAGTGAGCTGGACGGTCATTTCCACAGATAATCGTTTAGAGTCTGCTGACCTGGGAGGAAGCAACCGACCCCAGCAAGGGCATAAACGGGGGACGGTGGGCAGGAAGCGTGGGAGCTGGGGAGCGTGTTCTTGGGGAAGGGACAGCGCTGGCCTCTGCCTTCCCTGCCCTTCAGCCCCTGGGTCGCTGCTTGATCAGGCCCGAAGGTCAGGGAGTGGGCGCCCTCTCACGGCAGTGTCCTTTTGGGTTTGGCCACTTTGACGTTCTTGCGGCACTGCAGGTAGAGCAGAGGCCAGTTCTCTCCAGGCGGAGGCTGCCCCCTCGTTGCTCGCAGTGACTCCTCTACCCGCTCATCCGTCATTCTGAGTGAGTTCCACCAAAGACGCAAACTAGAGTATTTTGGGGAAGCTTTTGGAGGCAGGAAACATGAAGTCATGTGGTGGGTATTTGGAAAAGTAGAAAACTCGGTTTGTGAATAACGTGTTTCAAGGAAGTGGAAGTCCAGGCTTGATTTCTGCAAGGCCAGGAGTTCAAAATGAACCTCCCAAAGGCACACCACCAGGGAGCTTTCAAGCAAGGCCGGGCTGCTCTGCGTCTGGTTTTTCTGAACGTGTTTTCGCCGTTGGGAGAGCAAGGAGAGCTGCTGGTTTCCTCCTCTTGATCTTGACGAGCCTTTACCTGCTGAGACCGTGTTTTCATCTGAAGCAAGCCGAGCAGTAGGTGGGCGCCAGGGGGGTTGGGATTGCAGTCAGGCCCCTGGCCGCTCTCCTCGGGAGTTTGCTGGCTGTGTTGGTTGGCGTCCACTTCAGCCTTGTGGTGGACATGCTTCGGGTTTGGTCATGCCTATGACCAGAAGCTCTCAGCTGTGTGTCAGAGAGCCCTTCTGAATTTCCTTTATTTTAAAATGTTTAATTGTGTAGCACAGACGAAATTCCATTTATTCTCTCTTGCGTTTTTGAACTGTGACTGGTTTGAATAAAAACGTGCCTGCTCGCTCATGTTCCACACCCGACTGTGCTCGGGCCATACTCCTGGCTCTGTGCTCAGAATCACCTGGTGCTGCTCAGGGGACCGTGTGGGGTGCTGGGCATTGAACCCCAGTCAGGCGCGAATGAGGCAAATGCCCTTTCCACTGGGCAGTCCACCTGCGGGTACTTGAGCTTGCCTGTGGGACCAGGGGTGACGGGAGTGACCACTGCGGGCATGGGTGGAGAGGGGAAGAGCCATTCCTGTCAGCAGTGTGAGAGGAAAGTGTGGACCCTGCTCTCGGGTAGATGAGGGAGTGACCTCCCCGCGGGGGGTGGGGGGGGGGCCCGGCATAGGAGGAGCCCTGGCGAGGCCGAGGGTTGGTCTTCCTGGGCCTGGGAGTTGAATCTTCTGGATTGCTGTTCCAGAAGGTCCCCCTGGTGGCGGTGCGGGGGGGACACTTGGAGGGAAGGAGGGGGGAGGCAGGAAGGGCAAGGCAAGCTCCGGACCCCTGCGCTTTCCGCTTTCCCTGGCCTTCCGTGGAAGAGGGGGAGGGAAGCAGGGTTGGTTCCCTTGGGGCTCCGGCGAGAGCAGGGAGAGAGCTGGGGGAATCAAGGCTGAGCAGGGCAGATTGCCCGGGGCTTGGAGTTACGGAGTCAGAGTCGGGCACAGATCTTGGGGACAGCTGCGTGTGGCTCCCAGAAAGGAGTGGCTGCAGGTGGGCGCCCAGAGAAGGGCTGTCTGACCACCGCAGGCGACGCAGTGTGAAGACCTCAAGAAACAGTGAAGAGCACGGGTCTGTGCCTGGATCATTGCCTCTGAGGCCTGGAGAATGGGTCGGGTGGGGCAGAATGATAGAACAGGAGCAGGTCGAGCGCTGGCCTGACCCGGGTTTTGCCCCGGCACCTCGTAGGGTCCCCTGAGCCCCACCAGGAGGGTCCTCGAGTGCAGAGCCAGGAGTGAGCCCTGAGCATCGCCGGGTGCGTGGACTTGGCACTGTGATCGGGGCAGAACAGGCCCCCTCCTTCCCTCCCTTCTCTTCTTCCTCCCTCCCTCCCCCCCTCCCTCTTTCCCTCCCCTTCTCCCTTCGTTCCTTCTTCCCTTCCTCCTTCCCTCCCTTCCTCCTTCCTTCCCACCCTCCTTCCCTTCCTTCTTTTCTTCTTTTTGTTTTTGGGCTACACCCAGCTAGGCTCAGGACTGACTCTTGACTTTGTGCTCAGTCCTGGTGGGCTAGGGAACCCTGTGGAATGCTGGAGGTAGGACCTGGGTCTGGGTCCCCACTGTCCCATCTCTCTGGCCCCACTGGCTAGAGAACAACAGGAAAGGTAGGGGTCACTTTAGTGATGTCCCCAACTCCAGCCAGAAAACGACAAGGATCCGTCCAGTCCCTGTCAGAGCCTGAGAGTCGAGTTTCTGTGCGTCCGGGATGGTTTGATGGGCTGCGCTGCCTGAGGTCAGAGAATGTGAACCACCTCTTGTCTCGTGCGGGCCGTTTGGGCCATCCGTCCCCCCTGCTCTGCCCCCGCCACCCTGGCTGCCATTCCCTAGCCCCTGGGGAAGCCCCCAGCCGACAGACCCTGGCTACTCTGGCCCATGTAGACGATATGGCCAGGTCTCCAGCCGACATTCGTGTGTGCCAGCAAGCCCTCCTGGGGCACGGCCCATGTCGGAGTGTGGGGTGGTGGTAGGGTTGCGTCTGGGTGCCCCGCCCACACAGCCGGTGCCCTCTGGGTGCTGTGCCTCCTCCACCCCCAGAACCCCCTTTGCCCTGGACGTCCCCGAAACGCCCTTCCACAGTG
Organism: Sorex palustris; assembly: GCA_028565675.1. Classification (NCBI taxonomy): domain Eukaryota; kingdom Metazoa; phylum Chordata; class Mammalia; order Eulipotyphla; family Soricidae; genus Sorex; species Sorex palustris. The sequence goes on along the minus strand of JAOXYA010494641.1, from coordinate 23,682 downwards.
GCCCTGGAAGTCTGCAGCATCCTGAGATGTAGCTGCTTGGATCCAGATGCAGAGAGGCAGGGTGTGAGGGAGATGACGCCTGAATCCCGGGCGGCGGGTAGAAGGACCTGATGGGGTTTGCTGCTTCGGAGTGGGCCGAGAGGAGCAGTGCTCCTAATCACCTCTTTGTTTTAGGGAACTTGGGGAGATTCAGGAACTCCTCTAAAAACTACTTAAAATGTGCTTGTGTCCTCCGAGGCACTTACTCCCTTCTTAAAAAGTACTTGTTAAAATATTTGATGATGGTTCAATGAGAGGAGAGGACAGAGACTTGCTGCGGAGGAGGGATGAGTGAGTGGGCCGGAGTTTCCCGGGAGGCAGCGGGGCGTCCTGGGAAGTCCAGCGCCATCTGGGGGCCTGCATGGGGATGGACTTGTTCGCGCACGACGGTCAGCAGGTGGCACCAGCAGCCAAGCAAATCTCTCTGCGAGGCCCAAGTGCTGCCTGGTCGCCCTGGCTTAGGGGAAATGGCACATCCCATAGTTCAGAAGCTTGGAGTGAACGCAGATCGCTTTTACCCCTCGAGAGCCTCCAAAGTGAATCTTGTCAAACATCTCTGGTATTGATACGATCGTGAAGATTAACCATTTCAAGTTCAAATAATACATGACAGAAAATTTTGTTTTTAAGGGCATTATGGCTGTTAAAGGCAGCGGCAGGGCTGGGAGTAACTCTGACGTGGAAGTATAAAGTCCTGAGTTTTATTTCTGAAATGTTTCTATTTCTTCCTCCACCTGCCAAGAGAAAAATGAAAAGAAGAAGAAAAGGCAATTGCATGGCCATTCAGTAGAGCCTTTTTGCTGGCTTAGGATTCTGGAAGTTTTTGCTTTTGATTTTAAAAGCCAGGGTCCAGAGAAATAGTCCAGCCAGCAGGGCATTTGCTTTGCACAAGGCTGGCCCGGGTTTGATCCCCAGTGCTCCACGTCTTCCCTGGAGCCCCTGCCAGGAGTAACTCCTGAGTGCAGAGCTGTGGGTGTGGCCGCCCCTTCTCCCCCTCCCCCCGAAAAAAAACCCTTTATAAATAAGTAATTGCTGATGTAGCTGTTCGGATCACGATCACGATCACTACCATCCTGTTATTCATCGATTGCCTCGAGCAGGCCCCAGTAACGTCTCCTTCATCCTGGCTGTTCGGAATAATCTGATAAATTTATGCCGTTGGGATTTCCTAATGGGAATCCCAGTGTGCCGGCACTGCACGTTTTTCTCTGCCTGAGCACTGGAGCTGAGAAGTTGGGGCTCAGCTCGAGGTCTGCGACCAGCACCGAAGCTGGTGTTGGCACACAGGTACCTTGGTGCCAGGTACCAGCTTCAAAGTCCCACGATGAAGCCTACGAAGCCGCTGTGCCTCTCAGCGCTCTGCCCGCCCTTCCGGCCCCTCCCGGCCCTTCCCCGGCAGCTGGCGGCTGGCGCCGGCCACACCAACCCTCCTGGTCCCTCAGTGTGGCCTCAGCGGCTGTGTCACCGCAGGGCCTTTCCCAAGCTGAGCCGTTTCCTGGAATGCAGTTCCTCCTGATCTGGGTGTGACCTTCCCTTTCTGGCGCTCGGCTCTCCTGACTCCAGGAGACTTTCCCTGACCGCCAGATCAAAAGATTGTCACTCCTCATTTCTCAGAGTTAATATCTGATTGCTGCATAACATTTTGCAAGCGTTGACTCGATGCCTGCATATACTCCACTAAATACCTCTGTCACATGGTGCAGTGAGTAAGAGTAATTAGCTCTACTCTGGGCGCCTCTTCTGTTACGTGTTGCAGCTCCCCCTACCCCCCCGCCCCCCCCCGTGTGTGCACTTCCTGCTCAGACCCTCCGCTAGGGCCTGAGCTTTCCTCGAGCTGGGTCCAGTTTACATGGCTGATTCTTATCCCTCTTATTGTTGACCGTGCTGGGCACATAAGTGCGTCTTTCGTGCATCTTGGTTCAGTGGATCCATGGTGACTGTTGGAAGTAGATGTGTCACAGGCCAAAGGAGTTTATGATCCTTTTCTGTGGACACTCTGAAAATGTGAGGACGAAAGTGGGCCAAAAGGCAAAGTCCAGGTTCTTGATAGTGTGTGTCTGTGTAAATTCTCTGAGTGTGGGGGGTTCCCTCTCGAGCGGGCACTGGGTTGGTAGTAAAATTTGTGATCGCATCCTAGGACAGATAACTGCAGTCAGGTTTATTTATTGTCTGAAGACAGCCCCGGGGGTGCTGGGGGCCTCCTTGTGATGCTATGCTCAGGGTTACTCTCGTGGGGTGCCAGGGAGTGAATGTGGGGGAATGAATACGAGTGAAGCCTGTGCTTCAGCCCTCGCCGCCTACCCCTCAGCCTGCTCATTATTTATTAAGCATCTACTATGCACCAGTACTCTCTGTAAATGATGCCATGCATTTACTTTCATTTAATCTTGGGCATTGGCTTTCCAGTATGTAAATAAGATGTGTAGATAAAATGATCTGTTCTTTGTCTTGCACAAGTAGAAATTATGACTGTCCAGTAGAAATATTAGGATCATGGTTTATTGTGTATTTACTGAGAATGATAAGTTCATTATACCTCATTAACCCGTTGAATAAGTTCATTCAGAAGCCCTGGGTAGTGCTCATTCAGTATTAATACAATTTTCAGGCTAGGGGCTGGAGAGATAAGTACAGCAGATAAGGCACTTGGCTTGCTCATCTCACCTGTGTTTGGTCCCTGGTAAGCTTTGAGAAGCAGCCAGGTGTGACCCAAAAAACAAAATATAAAAAATAAAATAACAAAATAAATACTCTCTCTGCAACAAAAGAAAAAACCTTTAAAACTTAAAACCCTTTAAAGAATGCGCCCATTTTTTGGTAGGTGGGGGGTTCCCTCTCTATTACTTAGCCCTCTCATCTACCTGGAGACCATCTTTCTTGCTTTCATGTTGGGGAAACTGAGACTCGGGGATGTTGATGTTCTCCTCAGCCAGGGCCACACACAAGTGCAGTGGCCTTTGCACATGCGGGCATTCTCGTTGGCCTGCTCCTCTGCAGACCGTCACGGTGGCGGGTTGCATAGGCTCTGGCCGTTCCCGGCCTCTGAACGTCCTGTCCTTTCCCCGAGCAGGCCGTCAGAAGGGACTGATGCGGAGGAGAGGCTGAGACAGCTCACGATGACCACTACCGTAGCCACAGACTACGACAACATCGAGATCCAGCAGCAGTACAGTGATGTCAACAACCGTTGGGATGTGGACGACTGGGACAATGAGAACAGCTCAGCGCGGCTCTTCGAACGCTCGCGCATCAAGGCACTGGCAGGTCAGTCATGGGGTCCGGGGGAGCTGCCCTGTCTCCTTCCCACGTCATGCCCTCTGCCCGCGCGCCCGGGAGAGCCGGCTGGTTGTTCGGTTAGCTGGCTGGGTCCTCCGGTCAGTAGTTGCAAGTGCAAGCGCACGTGGGGTCCTTCACGAGGCCGCCCGCGCCTTTGGGTGCCCGTATCTTCCATTCATGAGCGTCCGAGCATCTTCTTGCCCACAGCAGTACACAAATAGGCCAGTGCTGCCTGGGAGACCCTATGGGCCTGGACTGCTATGGCCAGGTACCCTTGAGTGATGGGGGAGGTCAGGGTTGTTGGTGAGACCCGCAGCAGCTGAACCTGGTGAGGCACGTTCGACCCAGTGACATGTGAGTTCACCCGTGACCAGCTGGAATAAGCTGGCACACCCTTACTGGAGGATTCCTCACTCTCCCCTCTGAGCACTGTGAACTGGCTTTCTCGTGGTGCCAGCTGGGTGGGGAGATGGTTGCTGTGATGTTGCTCGACCGCCAGGCAGCGGTTCTGTTATGGTGACGATGTCTTATACTGGATATATGAAGAGTGGATCAAATTGGGGTTGACTTTGTGTCTTAGATCTGCACGTCGAGGTTTTAAGTACAGGTTTCCTAGTGATGAAGTTGGGTTTTTATGTTTTTAATTATGGCAAGTAAATCAAACTGACCACACAGGTAAGTTTATAGCTTAACAGAGCTCACATTCAAAAATTCTGTGACGGGGGCTGGAGCAATAGCATAGCAGGTAGGCTGACCCGGGTTCAATTCCCAGCATCCCATGTGGTCCCCTGAGCTCTGCCAGGAGTAATTCCTGAGTGTAGAGCCAGGAGTAATCCCTGTGCATCGCCGGGTGTGACCCTAAAAGCAAAAAAAAAAAAAAAAAAAAAAAAGCAAAGCACGTGCATTCACCCTGTCTCCCTGGCTTTTATCTTCTTTTTATTAAAAAAAAAAATGTTGTTTGTTCTCGGGCTACTTCTGGTGCTGCTTGGGGCTCCCTTCTGGCTCTGCACTAGAGATCCCGTCTGCTGGTGCTTGGGTCCCAGATGTGGAGCCCAGAGTCGACACCCTGGTCAGCTGCATGTTAGGCACACGCCTTACTTGCCTGTTGTCTTCCTGGCCTTCCATCTTTTTGTTTGAGAAAGATTTTATTTGTAAACTATCTAGCAGTCCTTGTGTTCTGTAAGCTCCAGAGGAGATTTCCCCAGTTTTCCTTACTGTTGATTGGTTCTCTCTCCACTTGCTTGGATGTTTCCCCTGTTGTTAAAATGTCTGAATTACTGTGGTTACAACAGGGATCAAGCACTCCCTGTGGTACCTGTTGCATACCAGGCATTGTTGTAGATGTACGGGACAGACTGACAGCTATAAATACTATAACAACCGTAAGAGGGGGAAGGTTATTATCTGTAGTGTACAGACAAGGAAACTGAGACACAGGGAGATTACGTGTCTTGTCCAGGTTCAAGTTGCTGGTGAGTGACCGAGGGCAAGTGGTCCAAAGCATGTACTTGACTATTTTTTGGTATTCAGTAAAATGCTAGATTATTGCAAGGTCGGTGGTGTAATGCAGCAGTTCTCTAGTTCCAGTATGTGGACCGATGCAGGCGGGTCTTCGGTGTCGAATCTTTGGAAGCCGCTGGTAGAGTACGGCCAGCAGGCCTGAATTCCTTGGCGTCTCCTGTTCATGACGAGCCTCTTACCGCAGAGAGATTTGTGCTGATGGCAGCTAAGGGTCGGAATGGTCGACGGACAGGGCAGGCGGTCAGAAGGTGGGAAATGTGTTCTGCTCCACTGGCTTCTGCGGGAAAGGGGCTTGGAGATGGCGTTCAGAGCCTGCTGGCCAGTCATGGAAGCAGCGCTCCTATTTCCAGAGTGGCACTTGCAGTCGCTGCTCCCCAGCTCCTGATGGAGGGCACGTCAGTATGAGGGGCTGCACGGGGGGAGGCTCGGGTCTGTCCACCCAGCCTGGCCTTCTGCACCATGGCCCTTTCCTCAGTGGTACCTTTTATTCTAAACTGGCAAGTACTGTTTTTTTGTTTGTTTCCCTATGTGTTATTCTAGAAAATTATTAAATTGGAGTCAGAGTGGTGATGAGACACGCTGAAGCTTATTTATGACCACTCAGAAGGCTGGTGGTCTGGGGAGAGCCACCTACTGGCCAGGCTGTCAGCGCCAAATTACTGTTCTGGACGCTGGTACCCCCTGTATTTGTATGTCAGAAAGGCCTTTTACAGAGGAGGTTTTGCTGGTTAGCGTGTGACATGTCCCTTATGACACTAAAGCAGGAGTCAGCTGCTGGTCACTTTCCGAGGGAGAAGGCGGGGCTGGTTATGTCCCAGCTCCCAGAGAGGGTCCCAGAGAAACCCTGTTGAAATTTCAATGGCAATGAGAAGAAATTTTGCATGAGAGCCTTTCTGCTAAACCATAACCCTGACAAAGTTTGTGACTTTTGAGTTTACATGATTACAGGGACTGTCATCAGAAATGACGTGAAAGTATCTAATTACATTTTTTTCTTACCATGTTTAGAGTAAATAACAATTATTAATGACTATAAAAACTACTCTCTTTAAACCTAGTCTTTTATTTGCATGACCAAGAATTTTGATGGAGCATTTAATTAGCTAACCTAGTGATTTACTTTAAAAATTCAGATTTGCACTGTGGAAAGAAATTAATACTGGCCACGGAAATTTTTAGCATTCTAATAAAAATAAGATACTAGTATTCAAATAATATTGGAAATTCTGGCTGTAACCATTAGGTAAGAAAGAGATATATTAAGGCCATTCCAGTTGGAAAGGAAGAAATCAAACTGCCACTGTTTACAGATGATGTGATGCTCATGGCAATCCCACGTCTCTATGAAAACGACTCTACAAAAAGGCTCGCAGAGACAGTAAGCGTGTACAGCGGCAGTCTGCAAAATCAGCATACTGAAATCAGATCAGGGCATTATGGTATGCGACAGTGAAGTAGAAGAGAGAGTAAAAGGTGATGATAAAGACAGTCCAGATATCTAAAACATCATCAATGTGTAATCAAAAAGTTGGTATGCTAATGTCTTTGAAATCCAGCATATATTTTGCTATCCACATCTCATGTGGTCAGGAATCACATGTGTCCAGTGATTACTGGATTGGGCAGTGCAACCCTTAAGTACCACCTATAAACCCTTTCTGATGACTAAAATGTTTTGGATCCTGCAGATCAAATGTGGACTCTGAATATTCATATTTAGTCTGGGCTATATTCATAAAGAAATAAGTAGATAATGCCTTTAGATTCTGACGATGGATAATGCATCAAATCAATCATGATTTTAGTGACAAATATTTCTCCTTTTTGTGCTACCTAAACACAGGCTGATCTTTCACTGAAAACGCGGGTACTTTTCTCAAAACTATCCTTTCTTTGTTTTTATTTTTTTCTGAGGGGAGGGAAGGGTTGTAGATTTGGGCCACACCCAGTGTTGCTCGGGGCTTACTCCTGGCTCTGTACTCGGGGACCACGCCAGTGCCATTTAAAAAAGGACATGAGAGGGCTGGAGAAAGTATAGTGGGGAAGCCTTTGCCTTGCATGTGACTGAGCTGGCTCCGATTCCTGACAACTCATCTGGTCCCCCAAGTACCAACAGTGATCTCTGAGCAGAAAACCAGGAGCAAGCCCTAAGCACTGTCAGATGTGACCCCAACACACACACACACACACACACACACAGGCACGCAAGCACACGCGCACGCACACGCTAGCGCTTTCCCTGTTTGAGTACTAACTTGCCTGTTAGGATGACACACTTTTATTCTCCGGAGCAAAAGCTGCTTGTGTAACCGCATGGATGTTCAGATCAGGGTGAGCAAGGGCTCAATAGCCACACATTTTCCCCACCCACTCTTGAGGCTTTTCTCTAAATGTGGCTGGGGGATTGTTTGTGAGAGAGCAGAGTCCTCTAGAGCACAATAAGTTTGTAAAATCTGAATCTAAAAGAGTGTTTCCTGGCAAAGAGGTTTGTAGAAGCCACAAAAGAGAAAGTCTGATGAGGTCAGGGCCTGGAGGCCCAGATTTTGCACTGTTTCTTCCACATAAATAAATAGAGATGTTTGTATGTATTTTTTTCTCTTCGGTATTTGTAGGCTGTAGGAGCGCGGGAATCTTACATTTCTCTTTGAGTCCAGCTCGGTTTTCCTGCCTGGCTGCTGTGGGTGTCCCCTCCGCCCCTTTTAAGATAGGCTTGAATCCCTTCTGTTCCCTAACTCACCTCAGAGCCTGTCCTCGCCTCGTCATGGCTGAATTCCACCATATAAGAGTCAAATAATGCAGTGGAGATAACCGTTACGACTGTGGCTCCCTGCTCTTTCTCTTCCCCAAACCTTGCAGCGTGCACATTCCCGCCACTGAATCCAGGCCCCTCACCTCGCCCTTGGCGCCTCAGCTTTCTGAAGCAGGTTTTCATCTGTGAGTGTGTCAGAGGACTCCGCGTTTCCATGCCACCCCCCTCATCCGTAGCCTTGGTCCTGTCCTCTTACCCCCTGAGTCTTTCCACCTCACCAGAATATTTTATTTTAGTCTCTCTTGAACTTCTGTCACCGATTCTATGGGAAAGTCTTGTAAACCCGATGGCTAATGTTCAACCTTAGGAACTATGACTTTTTATTTTGGAAATGGCTCTATGTGTAAAAGAAGAAAAATCTGGCTTTTCTCTGCTTTCCCTGGCTCTCGACATCTGTCTCTGTCTGTCTCTCTTGGTCTCTCTGTCTTGAAATAATTTACATACCATTTATCCCTGTGAGGTATAGCATTCAGTGTTTTGGTTTGTTCTGCTTTTTTTTTTTTGGAGTTGGGGGGACGGAGTTGGGAGCATTGGGACCAACCCCGGCTGTGCTCAGGGCTTCCTCCTGACAGGAACCATATGAAGTTCTAGGGGCCAACCCCGAGTCAGTCACATGCAGGGCAAGCACCCTCCCCTCTGAACTCTTTCTGGCTCCAAGACAATGGTTTTTAAGATAAGCACCACTAATTCCAATGTTACTCCAGCACCCGAAAAACAGATATTCTGTGTATCATCAACTACTTCATTTTCACCTCCTTTTGGTTTAAGGCAACTACTAAGTTACTTTCTTACTTGATGGCTTTGCGTATTCTGAACATTTCATATAAGTGGAATCATAAGTTCACAATCCATTTTGTGATAGATCTATGTTCTTGATTCAGAGACAAAATGATCTTAAAATGTCATGCAAGATGACATTTAACATTAATGGCTTCCTTGACTAATTTTAAAAAATAGCCAGTAATGTAGAGTTTTCGCTAAAGTTTTTGCAAAGAATTTAGTGATAAGACATATCCCTCTTAGAAATTATTGGTTTGAACCAATGCTATGCATTTGTGAATTTGGTTGATTGCCTTCTTGAAACAGCGTGTTCCGTGTCTTCTTTTTGGGACCTAAAGGGGACCCAGGCACTCTTCCTAGTAGAGAAATCCCATTCCAGGCTTTGTAGCAGTATGATAATCAGTATTACTCTATACCATAATAACTAGTGTATCAGCTTATTCCAACATGGAGTGTATTTGGGGAAAATACTGATGGCGTGTATAAAACAGTCAGTGTGACAGTGTTATATCGAAGCTGTCGCTTTTAGCTTCTTCATTCTCTAATTGATCAGTGTGGGTATTTTCCACAATTCTTATTTTTCCTATGTTTTTAAGGAGAATTTACTGAGCTACGAGTTTTGATCCCGTTCCTGCAAACTTGTGGATTTTCAGAACGTCCAGTGACATAATCAGATCAAGGGTACATGAAGTATTGGGTGAGGCTGATTAAAAAAAATTAAAGTTTAAATTTCTGCAGACTCTTTAGACTTCTGGAACACGTATGTGAAAAAAATTGTTTCCCAGCCATTGAGATTGTAGGCGTCTTAGGAATCAGATGGGTGCAGTCTGGGTCGGGCGGGACCGTTTGCAGCCTCACCTGCATTCCATGTTAAATAACTGCTGAGCTGGCCTGGAGGTTTTAGGACGGCAGGCCGGGCTGACCCTCGTTCCATCCTGGCTGCCTCAGCCCCACTTGTTTCGAATCTCCTTCCCTTTTCTCTGCTAGGGTCCGATGGGGCAGGAGCTGCTCTCGGCATTTCCTGTGGAACCTCACATGAGTCTGAATGACATGAGGCGCTTGAACTCACGTGACTGGAGAATCCGTTTGTGATCCCTATTAATTCCCACTTCTTGTAGAGAAAAATCTCCTAATTTCTGTGACACCTGTTGAGAAGCTGATTTGGTATTTAGGAAGCTTTACATTAAAACATAAAGGTCCTAGGGGCTGGAGCAGTAGCACTGCGGGTAGGGCTCGCCTTGCACGCGGCCGACCTGAGTTCGATTCCCAGAATCCCGTATGGTCCCCTGAGCACCGCCAGGGGTAATTCCTGAGTGCAGAGCCAGGAGGAACCCCTGTGCATCGCTGGGGGTGACCAAAAAAGCAAATAAATAAATATAAAGGTCTTGGGGAATGTGTGTTTTTCAGGGTAGAGCACATACTTGGGTGCGTGAGGCCCTGAGTTTAACCCTAGTACACACAAATGCAAAGTCTCATTAAATAATCACTGCTGGGGCAGGGCGGCTAAGATGCTGCAGTGCAGGGCCTGCTGGCTTGCCCTGGCACAGAAGGGTTAGATGGACTTTGAGGTGGGCATAGCCCCTGACACTGCCAAGTGCCACCCCACACCAAGAGCTAAATAGACCAAGAGTGTTGCATTACATATTATGACACATATTTTACTTTTAAAAAATTTAGTAACTGTTCAACTAGTCAGGAACTGTTTTGTCTTCCCCAAACTCACCATCCTTTTAGATGTCTGATTCATATCTTTTGATATTAATACTGTCCATGGACAGTATTCAAAACACTTTTTTTAATGAATAGATAGCAGTTGACAGAATCAACTGCCCCAGTTGCTCGAATCTTGAAATTTAGTCTACGCTCTCTCTTACCAAAAAACTTTTGTCTGGAAGTTTCGTTCTTAGAGGATCTGATGGGTCCCATCAGTGCTGGCTGAGGGGCTGGCGCTGCTGCTGAGTGTCTGCCACGGGCAGGCTGCTGGCCATCGGGGGCTCTGCTGGGCCTGCCTCCTCCCTTTTGCCCTCTACCCCCGGCACTGTCTACACCATCTCGTGCTGTTTGGAGCCAAAAGAGCTAAAGCTAATGGTTTATTTTTTTTTCTGTTTTTGGGTCACACCCAGTGGTGCTCATGGGGTTCTTCCCGGCTCTGCACTAAGGAATTACTCCTGGCACGTTCAGGGGACGCTGTGGGATGCCAGGGATGGAACCCCGGCCGGCTGCGTACAAGTGCTGTACTGGCTGTACTGTTGCTCGGGCCCCAGCTCACCCTCTCTTAAAAGCCCACTCCTGCTTTGGATTCCTGCAGTGTTTCTGGACCCTTTTCTCTGTCCAGCGGGCTGCTCCATGCTGTGGCAGAAGGCCGTTCTGGAGCGAGGCTCACCCTGAGGCCCGGCTGCAGTCTGCCTCCTGCGATAATTGCACGACTCGTTGTAGATTTATGAATGTCAGCCACACTTTTCCTCCTTGTTAGTGGACAGGGGGACACAGGTGGACACGGGGGGCTGTGTTTCCTAGACAACCTGTCTCCTACAGCGGCCGGAGGCTGCATGTCCACCCCTCTGAGCTGGCTGCTCTTACTGCCATGACGGGGTGCTGAGGACTTCTCTTCCATGTCCCAGGATGCGCAGAGCCAGTGTTACGTTGCTTTGTCACTGACGCTCCGTCAGTTTTTACCTTTCCTGCCAGCCAGAGGGTAAAGGTTTAGCAGTTTGTGTGTTGATAGTCCCCCAGCAGCCTGACATCCTCTTGGAGCAGTTCGTTTGAAAACTGAAGTTGGTTTGTCCTCCGCGCAGTGTGCGTCTGCTGTGGCAGCACAGACTTTTGTGTTGTACCTGGTTGCTCTGCAGAGGATCAGCGTGCCCCTCTGGCGACGTCACAGAGCGCCGATGTGTGACAGCCACAGAATTGTCCCTAGGCCTTTGCAGGAAGGCTGGTCTTAGCAGGGATGCTTGTGAATAATGCAGAGGTATTCAAGACTGCCGTGGGAGACAGCGGGGAGGGGCTGCAGGCCTGGAGGACCCACCTGATACCGTGTCTGAAACCCAAAACCCTCCACACTGAATTACAGGTGGCTGCGTGGCTTTCTGTGTGCAGTTAATAAGCCCCAGTCTGCAGGTGTGTCCAGGAAGAGGCCTTTTGAAAAACACATTGACACACGCATACACACACACACACACACATTGACACACACACTCACACACTCACACACTCATACACACACATACACACACACACACACTCAGGGTGACCTGGATTTTATATTACTTAATTTTTTTTGTTTTTGGGACCCCACTGCAGTGTGTGTGGGACTGCTCTAAGCTCTGTGCTTTGGGGGAGCTTGGTTCTCACCGGGAACCAAGCCCAGGGCCTCACAATGCCCAGCAGGCGCTCTACCACTGGCTCCCTGGCACCTCTGGGAGCCATTTTAATTGGCACGCCCATTTCCACTCTTGTTTGAGTGAAATTTATTGTGGGAGATGTTTGAAAACCTAGATGGAGAACTTCAGAGTCATCACGTTGAACTCATCTAGACTTGATCAGAGGCTTTACAGAAAGGCAGCAGGGAGATGGCTCGTGGCTGTGGTTTCTGTCACCTTCTCTGGGTCGTGCTCAGCGTCTCCGACACCTGTAGCACTTCTGGGCGCAGCCCTGTGCACCGGGTGAAGGCCGGCATCCTCCCATTTGGGAAGAGGGTCACAAGGTAGATGTGACGTGATAATTCAGCGTGTACAAGATGAATGTCTGTTTGTGTGTGTATTCACACACATTTAAATTTCACGAAGTAGAGTTTACTTGGGCTTCATAAAATACCCTGATAATTTATTTTATATTTCTTTAAAAGTTCAAGTATTGATTCACTAATTAAACTTATGATTAATGGTGTTGGAGGACCCTCTGGTAGGTAATAGATACAATCAAATGCACACTAAATGGCCGGATATTTTTTTTTTTAAAATTCCCCCCTTTTTTCACTGAGGTGCGCTGACTTACACCACTGTTTTTGATAGCTTCATAAACAACCATCATTCCAACACCCACCAACAGAATGGTAAGCTCATCTGTACTTTTATAACTCATACTACTGAAAAATACCTGCACATTAAAAGCCTAAGCATGATTATTGGAATGGAGGCAGGGTTGGTTTGTTCATTTGTTAGTAAGTGTGTGGCAGAAATGTTAAGTGAGCACTCAGTGTGCATGGCACCGCCACCATATCCAAAATAGCCGCTTGGTGTCGACATTTGTGCTCAGTAGGAGACTCCGTTCTACACTGAGATGGCACTGCTGGGCGGCCCATGGCACCACATGGTCATTGGAGACACGGTGGGCCCCCCTTGGGGAAGACAGGCAGGGTGGGTGCAGGGCGGGCGGGTGGGTGTGTGGGGCAGGGGCAGCCGTGCTGGGGGCCTGATGAGGGGAGCACGGCCGTGTGGGTGGGCCAGCCTGCGTCCCATGGCTGCACTCGGCCGTCAGCTCTGGGGAGTTTGCTGCTAAATTGGAATTCTAAGGACCATAGAACAGTGGAGGATGCTTGCCTGTTCGAGCCGGGTTCCATCCCTGGCATCCCATGTGGTCCCCAAGCACCTCCAGGATGAGCCCGGAGAACTGCAGGGTGTGGCCCCAAACAAACCCCAAAGTGTGATTGTGTTATCTCCTCTAGGCCCCCCCGCCCCCTGAGGTGGCAGCGCGACGCCCTAGGTTGCTACCCTGAACTTCCTCGGAGCAGCCTGAGGGCCACTGGCGGGTGTGGGGTGAGGCACGGCAGGAGGGCGGGCAGCTAGCTGGGCCGCCAGGGATCTCCACGTTTGCCTTGGCTCACATTTGCCACGTTACCTCTCACCGTGGAGGCTCTCCAGCTCGGCCTCCATCAGCCTCCTCCCGGCTGAAATGGGAACCCTGGTGGTTTGGGTCAGGGCTGGTGCTGAGGAAGAAGGCTTGGCAGGCCCGGTGACATCATGCACTGCCTCTCGCCAGCTCCCATGGGGAGGCCCAGGGCTCTTGCTGGCTCCTTGTGGACAGGGACCCAGGGTGGAAGCCTCGCTCCACGTCAGTAGAATGTGGGTGTGTAGGTGTGTGTAAAGGCGTGCCACCGGGAAGATTCGATTCCGCTCCCTCACTCCCACAGGGACACTTTCCAGATGGAGAGAAAGGCATCGTTCCTCCGCGGGGCAGGGTTGCAAGTCACGGTGGCAGGCAGCAGCCTTCGGCCTTGGTGCCGGAGGGAAGGTGCTGGCGACCTTGCCCTCTCACCCCGGGGTTCCCACAGCACCCTTGACCCTGGGTGATCCCGGAGGCAGGGGAAGCACGGGAGGGGACTTCCAGAATGAGGACAGCGTGCTTGTGGCATTCACGTCTTCTCTTATGGCTCAGATTTGCTCAGAGCCCGTTAGCATGACCCAAACGTTGCACGTGGATTGGGGGTGGATTAGGCGAGACATGCAATTAAAAAAAATTTAATTTTTCTTGGGGTGGAGGTTGAGAACTGCATTTTGAGGGGTTCGTTTTGTCTGGGGGCCATACCCAGTGGTGCTCAGAATTTGTTCCTGGATCAGCGCTCGGGGAATCCCTCCTGGCTGGTCACACGTTGGGTGCCAGGATTGAATTTGGGGTAGCTGCATGTGTGCCGCGAGCCTGTCCTTTGCTTTCTCTGGTTCCCTCAGTCACTCTTTAAAACCTGCCTGTGGTCAGAGAACGGGGAGAAATGCTGAGACAGGCGCATGTGGTGTGCGGAGGTCAGCAGTCCACCTCAGGGCCTCCGAGTGATGCCAGGCAACAAAGACCATGACTAGGTTTTCAGGAGGATTGTTTATCTTGGAAAATATAAAAACACTGCGATCTGTGTCGGGGCACTCACTTCTCCTGACTGGTGGTGGGCTCCCAGGAAGCTTTCACACCTTACGTTTCCGCCTTCCTTAAGTGAAAACTTCCACGTTTCAATCGAAGACTTGTTGACTATGCTTATTCGCTCCGCCTCTTCCTTTCCTGGTAAGGGAGCTGTGGCGGGGAGCCCCCCTGCCCATCGAGGGCTATCTGTTCTAACTCTCTGGGAAATTACAGAAGCATCTGCAGGCCTTTGGAATGCTGCAGTCCATGAAAGAAAACAAAAAGACATCTTGCACGCTCCCGACTATGACTTCATATGGGAGAATTATGAGTCAGACTTTGAGATACTTCCATAAACTGAGATTAGAACTGTTGGAGGAATGGGCATTGGAGGCAAGTTTTTCTTCTGTTAAGTAACAAACACTCACTTGGTGACATCAGTGGTGACTAATCCCATTCAAACCTTTTCCAGTGGAGCCCAACGTTGCCCATCTGGAACAGGAAAGCTAAGAGTTAATAACCAAATATTTCTGTTTCCCACTGGAAAGTGTTAAGAGAAGTGTGACATTTAAGAATGGTGGTCTGAATGGTCTGTGGTTAAAAAGTCAGATGTGTTTGTGTTTCATAATACACTTAAAATATACAGCAGCATGGATAAGATCCACATATATGAAATTTACCTGGGATGTGACTGTTGCACAAAAAACTTGAAAAGATGTTAGAAAAGGGATAAGTTTTTACTTCAGGGAGGCTGAACTGTAATGAGTGAGAGCCCACCAACAGTTAGGTACTGACTGAGTACTGTATTTGAGATGCCCACTCTTCTGTAAAACTAGCACATAGGCATTCAAATACACAAAACCTTTTGGCGGTCACAGAACTTTTTTAAACGGCATTTTATAAAAACAGCTTTAGGGGACTAGCAAGATACGGCAGGTAAGGCACTGGCCTTGCACACAGCTGACCGAGTTCCAACCTTTGGCACCACATACGGTCCCCTGAGCACTGCCAGGAGTGATCCCAGGGCAGAGAGCTGGGAATAAGCCCTGAGTCCAGCCAGGTGTGGCTCTGAACCGTCTGCCCTGCAGAGGAGCTTGAGAGAGGGCCCTTGTGGGCACCGTCACGGCAGAGCAGACGCTTTCTGTGTGTGGCTCGCTGAGGCTTCAGAGAAGCGCCAGTGCTCATCTGAGTAGTGGAGAGTGGCTGGCTGGTTGGTCCAGTGGCCTCTGAGATTGTCTGCAGCTCTGGGGAGCCGCCAGCAGCCTCCTCTGTGGCCAAGGTGACTCTTGACCTCTTTCCCTGACGGTTTCTGTGTACATAGTGAGGCGCAAACAGGGTAGGAGAGAGGGCTGGTAGCAACCTTTGTCTCCGGGAAGTAATAGAAATGCCATGTGCTGCTGACTCAAGTCCTTGTGTCTCGCTCATTTTTTGGTTAACGTTTTGTGTTTGGTGACGCAGAAAGGCAGGTTGTCATGGAGCATGCTTCCCGCAGGGAGTGGGCAGTGACCGCCCCCCTCTCCCCCCCACCCCCGCTGGAAGCATCCAGGTGGGGCTGGCCCAGTGAGGCCATTATCCCCCAGGGCGCTGGGGAGTGTCCTGTGTCTCAGTGAAAGAAGGTACAGTTGGGTGGTGGAGGCACCGAGCAATTCTTTTCCGAAAAGCAAATAATGAGCCAAATAAGTTTGAAGATGTCTGTGGCGTGTTCGACTAACATGGAGTGGTAGATATCAGGGCTTCGATCACAGTCACTTTGAATGACGGGCCCCTTTCTTCTGTAATGATTTTTGCCATTTTCCCTTCCATGATCTGTAAGACGCGCCTAAGAGATCGATGCCGTGATCAGCAAGAACAGCAGCTCTTTGCCTCGTGGCGCCTCATGACCTTTAAATCACCCTTGAGAGAAAATTACACAAGTGCCCACACTACCAGCGAGGGCATCAGCCTCCTGGAGCTCAGCGGGGATGAGGGAGTATCACAGACTTGAGGAGCAGGAAAGAGTGTCTGACCTCTGAGGGGAGCTTGGGTACCACCCACCTGGTGCCTTCACCCCCCACTCTGGCGCTCCAACTTAGCTGAGGAGTCGCTGCTATTTCTAACTAGTTAATTTTATATTTTGGGGACCCAGTCACAAAGACAAAGACTGAAAAAAGTTAAGGTATTTTTTCTTTCCTTTTCCCCCCACTTACATGAAGGGTAGCCAGCTGTAGCGATCCTAAGGCCTTAGCTTAGAGGAAACAGGTAAGTAGAGGTTAGTTTATGGCACTAGCCTCAGATGTGAACTTTGGAGGGAATTTGGAATGGTAACTAATGTAGGCCTTTGCTGTGAGAATGAGAGTAGGCATGATTCCCATATGTTGCGAAGGAGCTGGGTCTGTGGCGTGAGGGGTCGGTGTGATGTGGCTCTGTTATGCTGTAGGTCTGTTTCCTGCAGAACAGAAACGTTCCACCATTGGGCCACAAACTGCTCAGCTCTGGGAACCGTCTTCCTCCCGGACCCATGGATTTTGACTTCTCTGATTGCTTATATTAAGTGTAATCAATAAAACTCCTCTTTTTTGGTGACTTGCTTATTTCATAGTTCTCATGATTTAATAATAACGGCCTCATGGCTATCAGTATTGTAGTACATGACACGGGATGTCCTTCGTTGTTGTTTTACCCCTTGTGGGGGTGGGGATTGGGAGCCACACCGGCTGTGATCAGGGCTTACTCCTGGCTCTGAGCTCAGGGGTCACTCCTGGTGGGCCTGAAGGTCCATATCGGGTGCCAGGGATCGAACTGGGGTTGTCCTGTGTGAGGCAGGTACCCTAGCAGCTGTACTCTTGCTCTGGCCCACAGGAATCCCCTTTCTTAAAAGCTGAATAATACTGTATTGTGCTTGTGTCCCACACTTCTTTATTCATCGGGGGACACTTGAATGGCTTCTACCTTGGCTCATGGCGTAATGGTGAGCGTCAAGTCCCTTGATCCTGTTTCGATGCTCTCCAATACCTACTCTGAAGCAAAATTGACAAACCATGAAGAATTTTATTTGCAGCGTTTTTTTGAGGCGCTTTTATCCTGGTTTTCAGAGAAGTCGCACCAGTGCGTGTTGCCGCCAGGAGAGCCCAGGAACCCAACTGCTCCCCACCCTTGTCCTGAGACCTTTATTATGGTATTCAAATTAGCTGTAGTGGGGCAAAGGTACCTTCCTGGCCACAGCTCATGTTTCCTGGGCACATGGTAATTAGGGGGGCAAACAAGTGGGCACACACAAGAGGTGAGAGCAGTGATTATGGGCGAGCATGGCAGGTTTTAGGGGAGTATAATCTCTTATCGTACTTCGTTTCTACTTGTCATTATAATGAATAATCAGGTTTGGGTTGGTTGGGGGGGGTGGCTTACCTGGCTATGTTGGGCTTTTTCTTGGCCCTACACTAAAGGATCACTCCTGGGACTTGGGGGGACCGTGTGGGGTGCTGAGGGTTGAATCTGGGTCAACCGCGTGCATGGCGAGCCCGCTGCCTCTGCTCTGTGCTCTGGGCCCATAAGAGATTTTTAAAAATGCCGCCAGGGCGAGCTTCCCCTCGGGACTGTGGCTGAGAGTTGCAGCTCGGTGCCTCGCTGGCGGGAGCAGAGTGACACCAGTACCTGGGTCCTGTCTCCCACGTTCATGCCGGTCTGTTCTCCAGAGACCATAGACAGGGAAAGGACGAGAGAGAGAGAGAGAGAGAGAGAGAGAGAGAGAGAGAGAGAGAGAGAGAGAGTGCAAGTCTGTTATAGTGGCATGGGGCCGAAGAGGGAGGGACCTGGCTGGTGGGAAATGCACACTGCTGAAAGGATGAGTATTGCAACATTATATGACCAGAACCCAATCATGAACAGCTTTGAACTGTGTGTGTCGCTGTGATTCAATTAAAAAATAAATGGAAAAGTATAATAAAAAAAAGATTTTTAAAAAGAGTCATCTTCCGGTCAGGGCAGGTAGGCAGCGCCGGCCTGGGGGTGCGGGGAGAGGATGAGCTTCTGGTGTCCAGTCTCGGCTCCCTGCTCTGGAGAAACCCAACTTCGATGAAACCAGACGACGTCGCTCTCTAATTCCTGAGCTAAAACTTGCTCCTCTCTTTCCTGCCACTCGGGGCCTTTCTCCTCGTGTGTGAAGGAGGCGTCTGAGTGAGTTTGGAGGACAGTGTCCACTTGCTCTCCCAGTGGTGCCCAGAGGCTAACCCTGAGGAGGACTTGCTGCCCTGGAGGCCGTCCTGGCTCCAGCCCGGGGTGGGGGGGGATGCAGATGCACCTTGTCTTCCCCGAGAGCCTGGCTCTCTCACAGAAACCCCGCCCTCTGTTGGGCCTTTGAGAGAAGTGAGATCACTTCGGAGCAACCATTTCTTAAGGAGCACTGGGCTGTGAGCCTGAAGGTGATAGACGACTTCCCCTTGCTGTCAGGCGGGTGCTGGTCCCCAGTTGGGGGACTTTAGAGATGTATTCAGTCGTGGCAGGAGGCCCGTTCTCCCTCTCCCGAGTCGTGATGGATGCACCCTCCATTACTCACACGGGCAGCGAGATTGGCACAGAGAAGAAGAGACACGGCAGGGGCCGGCTAGGGGGCTGCTGATTGGGTGGAGTGCTCAGAGGAGGGTTTTCCCCACTGGGATCACCTAGGGAACCTTTTGTGGGGGGGGGGTTAGCAGGTTGGTGCTTCCCCTGCGCAGAGGGAGGTGCTGGAAGCCGGGGGAGCCCCGCAGCCGGGAACACGAGAGGCCACCGGTGCGAGCAAGGAGCGGGGCAGAGCAGGACTGGCATTGCCCGGGCCCCTGTGTTGGGTCGGGCTACTGGTTCTTTGCTCGTGTTGTCTCAGCATCCTCAGTGGGCGAGTGGCATCCTGTGAACTGGTTTGTGGATGCCACTTTCCTGCCACCCCTTCCGTAAACCTGGGGTTCCTATGCCAGAAAACACCTTTGATCTTGCGGGGAAGTTCCAAGTTGAAGGTGAGGACAAGAGGGGCTGGTCATTCCTTCTGCAGAGCAGGCCCCAGAGGTAGTCGAGCGCGTTCTGTTCTTCCTCAGTAAGCTTGGAGCCCGCCTCTGCCTTCACGGCAGCTGGCAGCCTTGGCACTGCCCAGTCGTCGGGCTGGCCATGAATTATTCAGGCCGCTGCCCTGTGAGTGCCTGCCTCGAAGAGTCCTGTGGGAAGGGGCGGCGCTATCTCGGCGAGCGATCAGCAGAAGCTCAGGTGCGCGGAGGGAGAAATGACGGCACCGCTAAGCTATTTCTCTGTTCAGCGTGCCAAGGCTGCACACGCAGTTCCATGGCCTTGCCACTGCTTGGTGGGACCGACTTTCCAGGGGGCAGCGGGTGCTCCTCCCCACCCGCACGCAGATGTTCCCGTGGCCCATGGTGGCAGGGACTTGCAGAGCTGAAGACACAGTGGCAAGGAATATCCAAGACTCACTCTGCCCTGCTCTTGTTTAAGCCACGCTGAGAGACGCTGGCGACCTGTCTGGGTGGTGCTTACTGAAACTGTCGGCAACGGTCACCGTCAATGTGTTTCCAATTTCCTCTTTTGGTTCAAATGGAGGGGACTTCATTCCTCAGTGCTCCCCGCCTTCTCGGGGGTCTGTGCTTACAGGAGGCCTGAGGGGAGGTTGCTGGTCCCAGAGGCTGCGGGCCCCCGGGGTTTCACCCGTGTCTCCCTCTCTGGGTGCTGTTTTGCTGTCTCCTCACCTTGACTCAGTCCTCCTGTCTGAGTTCAAATCCTGGCAGGGCCCAAACAATAGGCTTGTGTTTCCCTTTCCCGTTCTTGAAGGACGTTGGCTGCCACCAAGAGACTCTTCTCACTGGCCCTCCCGGCCCTGGCTGGGCCGTGCCTCCCCCGACTGGAAGGCGGAAAGCAGAGCAGAAATCCCAGGCAAGAGCGGGCCTGGCCCCAGCCGCATTCCTCAGATACTCTGCGTGGAGCCGCGCTACCTGCAATCGGGCAGCCAGGCCCTGGCTGGGACTTGTGCTGCCTTCGTAGACACAGCAACACCTGTTTGCCAAAGGTGGGGCCTCTGGACAGGACATTCTTTCGCCCAGAACAGGGAAGCTTTGTATGTGCAGATAACAGACACGATAAGAATGCAGGGCAAGGTTAGGCTGGGGTAGGAGACTCGGGGAATGCATTCCTTCCTGGGACTGTGGGCGTTTCTCGGGGAGCAGCTTGGCGCTTCCCCTCAGTAGAGGTGACAGGGGCTGTGTGTCCAGGTCTGTGCTGAGACCTTGAGTGAGAAACGGGAAGAGGATATGGAGGCAAATGAGATTTGCCCCGATGGTCCAGCCTCAAACATATAACAGGACATTTTGTGGGGCAGGTTTGTGGGGATTCGGGTCGGGGGATGGGGGGAAGAGAGACAGAGACAGAATATCTCCAAGGGGCAAAAATAGAACTCGCTGCCCATGAAAAATAGTTTCACCTTTCCTTTGTGGTATTTGAGGAATTAGAATGATTGGGGTAAACATGAAAGTCCCGAGTCCCAACCTGACAGGCCGCTGTTGGCGTCTGTGAGACAGACCTTCGCTGCTTTGTTCGGAACGGGCATTGCGTCTTACTTTCCCTGAGGTCTCGCTGGTTTGCTGAGTGTAAACTAGGATCTTACTATGCCCTTACCTGGGGGAGTTGGAGATCAGGCATGTGTCCTGGTGCAGGCAGACTCCCCGTAGCCGTGTTTGTTCTGCATCCAGAGGTGACCACTCTGGGTTGCAGCCCATGGTCGCTGACCTGGGCTGCCTAGCGTCCTCCCTGTGCACAGAGGACTGAGGCCAGGGGAGAATTGATGCTTGAAAATTTGCCTTGAGGAGAGTCAGAGGCTGCGTGCTCGGAGAGTACTCAGGACAGTACCCGCCCGCCATCCTCTCAGTCAGAGAACCGTGATGTGAGGTCATCCCATGCTGCCGCCTTCTCAGGCTCGGGGGAACACAGAGGTGGCTGAGGCAGAGCTGGCCCCACGTTCCAAGCCGGCCCCCACCAAATGCCCAGCGGGAGGTGTTCTGGGACCCGGAGCAGACCCGGGCGCAGCCTCCCCGTGGCCGTGCCAGGCACGGTGAGCGGGGGCTCTTGGCCTGGGCGAAGCGCGCTCTTTGGCAGATGGTCCTTGGGGCAGAGGCACAGAAGCATAAATGACACGCGTGTTCTGCCAGCGGGTCGAAAGAAAATGACTCTTTTTAGGGTGAGAAGTAGAGCAGGTTTCAGATCACTGCTTTCTATTTCTGGCTGATTTTTCAGGGGGGGCGTGCAGCCCTAGTGATGCTCAGAAGCTTAAGCGCCCCTCCCCCGGCGCCCAGCAATTCTCATCTGGCCTGGCCTGTGGTTCTGCACCAGGGCTGGGATGTGGCACAGCTTGGGCTCTGTGGTGCTGGAGCACCCAGGGCTACACCGGCTGGCTCGCCAGAGGTCTGATGGTGCCAGGAATGGCACCTAGGCAAGGGGTATGCCAGGCACACACCCTAACCACTACCACCTCCCAACCCTTGGCTGGCGTATGTGATGGTTTGCTTGACTTGGCTAAGCCGTCTGTACTACCAGGCCACATGCACGGAGAGGGCGCCCTTTCCTTGCAGGTGGAGGCCGGAGACCCCAGCCGCTCCTCCTGAGGTTTGGGTCAGTGGTTTGGCCAGTGGCCCCAGGGCACCACGGTGCTCCCAGCAGAACTGACGTGGGTGCCCTGGCACTGCCCAGGAGCAAACTCCGCGCCATGTACGTGCCTGGCCTGGTGCTCTGTCTCTGGGTCCCGGGAGAGGGGTTGGAAAGCAGGTACACGGGGCTGCTGGCTCTGAGGAGGGCAACAGCTGTGACCATGTGTGTCTGGGCATGAGAGAGTGGACGTGGACGAGGGTATCCACAGTAAGGACCGGGAGTAGGAGCAGTGGCCAGAGAGGACGAGGACTGGGCCGCCAGCGAGACGGAGAGGCCTTCCTGGGTCTGCCTCCATGGAGTAGACCTGGCCCACCCTGCCTTTAGCCCGCCAAGTGGGAGAGCATTATCCTGACATTTTGGCTTCTTTTAAAGAAAATGCTCAGGAGACGTTGGGCGGTGGAGATGCCACTGTCGGGGGATTTGATGAACAGGACGCAGGCCTGGCAGTGGCAGTAGGAAGAGGCGGCGGAGCTGGGAACCCATTTGAGCGGGAAACGTGTTTGCGTCCTTGTTCTCCCCGCTCATCTTCCCCAGCCCTCGCGTTGGTTCTGCGAGTTTCAAGTGTGTACAGATGCCGTCACATTTTTGGTTTTCGGCCATCCTCCTCCAGACGTTTCTAATCTCGCTGGTGTTTAGATGTTCCGGGAATGAACATCACAGCCCCTCCTTGCAGGCTTGCAGGATGCAGAGAAAGCATTCATCTTTTTTCCCCCCCGTTTTTAACCTCCCGGGAGTACATAAGCCAGTTGGAACAAACAGACTTAATCTCCTCTGGGTCAGTATTCCATTCATATTCTCTTCGATGAATCACCCAGAGTCTGAGGGGTGAACGGAAGCAAACCACACTAGACCACGCTGACTCCATCCGCAACGGTGAGGCCATGAGGGCACAGTGCCTGCGTGGCCGAGAAGAGACCTTCACTGGAGCCCGGGCAGAGGCCAGCATGGGTTCAGGCCCTGGCACAGTGTTGCCCGTGCTTCTGCAGCTTGGCCGTCACACCCTCAGCACTCCAGAGAAGGGTGCTCGGCCTGGTGGATCGGGGGTCCAGCTGAAGCCCTGCCTTGTGCCTGGGCTGCGGGGGCCCACAGCGTGGACCTCACGTAGGTCGTCTGCAAAACAGACACAGTGGCTGCCTCAAAGGGGTCAGCTGAAGAAACAGAGGCGAAGGCATCTCCATGCTACGGATGGTAGGAAGAGGATGTTTTCAATGTCTGTTCAGTGCCTGATGCTGGTTGGGACCGCCTTTGGGCCTCTGGGGCTCGTGGGACACTCTGGGTCTGAGATACCTTTGGAACCAGAAGGATTTCTCCTGTGGGTTTGGCCTGCTTGGCACGACGGCGAGGGTGGCCCTGCAGACGGACACAGAGCCGGAGCATGGCAGTGGCGTCTGGGAACGGGTTCAGCCTGAGAAATTCACCCTGGGCACGACTTCCTTCTCGTCTCTCCATGCCCTGCCGGGAGCTGGTGGTCCCTTCTGGGCTGCAAGTTCAGGGCCTGCGCTCGACTTGGGCAGCAGCTTCCCTGAGCTGTGGGTCAGTGCCCGGAGAGGCGGCACCACGGCCTGCACTTGGCGATGTGTGTGGACGCCCTGGGCTTGGCTTAGGCCAGCAGTGGTTTATTTTTATTTTTATTTTTTAATGAATCGCTGTGAGGGACAGTTACAGACTTACAAACTTCCGTGCTTGTGTTTCAGTCATACAATGATCGAGTACCCATCTCTCTACCAGTGCCCATTCTCTACCCCCAATGGTCCCAGTATCCCTCGCCCCACCCTCACCAG
>JAOXYA010494631.1:7500-15062 GCA_028565675.1 Sorex palustris | reverse complement strand
TTGTTGTTACTGTGTTTGGCATATTGAATACGTCACGGGTAGCTTGCCAGGCTTTGCCATGCAGGCGAGATATTCTCGGTAGCTTGCCAGGCTCTAAGAGAGGGGTGGAGAAATCGAACCCTGGACTGCCGGGCCGTCCACATGCAAGGCAAACGCCCTACCTACTGTGCTATCACTCCAGCCTAAACTAGGCTGTTGAAAGAGTTCAGAGGTTAAGTCACTTGCCTTGCTTGTGCTCAGCCGTAGTCTGATCCCTGTACATGATCCCCTCAAGAGGGAGGGAGGGAAGGAAGAAGAGATAGGTAGATAGAGACACGACGGGGAGTGGTGGGGGAAGAGAGAGAGAGACAGAGAGGGACTGAGACTCTCCCGCCATCAATATAACAGAACCATGTTTCCATGTAGGAATGTGTCATTCTGCCTCATTTTCAATGTTACATAACATTCTGTAATTATTTACTCATTTTTCTATTGAAACACGTTTCAGGCTTCTCAGATGCTGCCTCTTTGAAAAGAGAAAAACAGAACTGTAATTACTGTAAAATATATGCCTTTATATTGATTTTCCTTATCTTTCTCACGCTCCTACATAGATGAAAAATTTCATTTTCTTCTGAGTACCCTTGGCTGGACAGCAGGCCTGATGGGTGTTCATTACGGCGGTTGGCATTCTCCACATGTCTGCTCTTTCCTTTGGCCAGTTTACCTGGCAGAATGCAGAGTAGGTTCCTTAAGTGGAGTGGGCATTGTGTGAAGCGTTGCACTCCTTAATTACCTCGGAATCACATGTTGTGGCCTCATAAAAGGCCCCTCCACGGCCGCGATTGTTTCCTTACATTAACCCCAGGAGAGCAAACCACTGAAAAGAACGCCAGGGACTGTTAAGTGTGAGGTCTCATTTAGAAATGGGAAAGGCTTCCTCATCCTGGAAATGACGCGCCTGGCTGGAGAGCCAGGGAAGAGAGTTCTAGAACTCTGGGTGCTCGTCAGAGAAATTCCCAGCCCTATCTGAACACAGATGGAAAAGGCCAGGTGGGGAGCTGGGGAAGCGGGGGGGGGGGACGGAGGGAGGGTGCCATTAATTTGACGAGGGTGCTCTGCTTCTTGGAAAATGTCAGCCTCCCACCTTGCTTCTAAATAGCAGGTAGTGTTAAGTCCAGCCGAGTCCCTGGGACGCTGCAATATGTCAGACCCCTTCTTGGTTTTGGAGATCGAGTAGTGATTAAAGAAGAAACAGAATGTGTCTTTATGAAGCTCCCTTAATATCTGTAGAAGATCCAAGGTTCACAAAGCGACTCAGATAGTGAAGGTATAGTGTCAATGATACAGTGATAATTGTGAAGGTGGTGGGGGAGGGGGACTCTGAGGGGTGACTTGGCAACCATCTGGTGGCAAGTCCTCAGTTTGAGCCTGAGGTGTGAGCTCTTGGCTTTCCCGAGAGAGGGGCCATCTGCCCTCCCTGCTGTGCTAATGCTCCAGTCCAGGACACACAATTTTTGTGCTTTCTACCCGCCAGTGATTTCCTTTGTTGCTTTCACAGGCTGAGTGTTGGTTTCTTCCCCAGATGTGTGTGTGTGTGTGTGTGTGTGTGTGTGTGTGTTGGAACCTATTTCTCAGGGTGAGAATACTAGGAGCTGATTAGGTGATGAGAGTAGAACCCTTGTCATCAGTACCCCGAGACTTACCCCCTCTGCAGTGGGAGCTCATAGAAAAGCTGGCCTCTAGCACTGAGAAGTGGCTTCCTCCCTGACACTGGTGTCTGCTGGTGCCTTGATCTTGCAACTTCCAGACTCCAGGACTGTGAGGGAAGATTTCTCTTATTGTCTGAGTCACAGTTTGTGCCGTTTAGTCAGAACAGCCTGAGCTCTCAGGGGGTTGGATTCCTGTCTTTGCCATCTGGGGAAGTGCCTTGTGTCTCAGGTACCCAATGGTTATCACTTTGGGTCATGGAGATGAAGGACCTTTCAGAAAATTCTGTTGGACCATGTTGTCTTGGAGGTGTTGCAGAGGTTAGATGTGTATTTGCTGATGACTGTAACAGCAGCAGTGGTGGCAGATAAGTCACCCCAAGGAGCACTACTGGTCAATACTGTTGCTGGGCTGGGAGCACTGTTGATGGAGACGAATACCCACCTTCCCAGTACTATAGTATTGTTCTTCTAGAGCCATGGGTAATTCCCCATGGATGAAAAGATTCCAGATGAATTCTAGTATGAAACTACTGGGGTCCTCGGCTGACATTTCTGCCACTTGGACTTGACCGTAGCCCCCTTCTGCTTGCAACGCAAAGTATCTTTCACAGCTCTCCATGGACTCACAGCTCTAGAAATGCACAGTGCCCAGAGGTACTGGGGGCCCAAAGGAACGGCACAATCAGAGCACTCAGAGTTGGGGACCTCGGTGGGTTTGGTCTTGTATCAATGACAAGAAGACTGACTGACTTTCAGCCTTAAAGGCGAGTGGCTGAGGATGATCTGAGGAAAGTGGAATATTGAGCAGGTGCTTGTCAGTTTCCTGCAGAAGCCACCCACACCCCTGACATTTCAGGGCTGGCGCTTGTTCCCACTCTAGACTCTGGGTGGCGTGACTCAGCTGCCACAGGGCTGATACTTAACTTACAGCGTCATTTGTTGCTGCAGCCCACAGCCATCACTATTTGGGCTGAATAGATCCGGAGAAGGGAGGAGGGCGGAGGCCGGGAAGAGGAGGAGGGAGAGGGATTGAGGAAGAGCAGGAGTCTAGTGATTGCAAGGACGCCCTCATTTCACAGTCACTGGAGAATTTGTTTTATAGGTGATGGCGTCTAATGTTTACGAGTGTCCTGGAGGTGGATTTTGCGACTTCAGTTTACAGATGGGTGGATCAATGAACATCGCTGTTTCTTTTTTAAATTGGGTTTTTTTTGGTTTGTTTTGTTTGGGGTACACTTGACTGTACTCAGGGCTTGTTACTGTTTCTATGCTCAGGGATTATTTTCAGACAGTGATCAGGGGACCATATGAGACATCAGGGATCAAACTTGGGTCAGTTGCATGCAAGGTACGTACTCTCCCTACTATTATCTCTCGACTCTCTCAATTAACGTGGTTAGGAAGAGAACCAGCCAGCACTTGAATCTAGGCACTCTTGTATGAGTCACTGGTTTTTCTTTGAGTCCATTGTGTGTGTGTGTGTGTGAGAGAGAGAGAGAGAGAGAGAGAGAGAGAGAGAGAGAAAGAGAGAGAGAAAGAGAGGAAGAGAGTCAGAGCGAGACAAAGAAAGAGAAAGAGACAAAGTCAGAGAAAGAGACAAAGACAGAGACAGAGAGACAGAGAGAGATGGGGGAGAGAGAGACAGGGAGTGGAGTGAGAGAGATAGAGAGATAAACTGGTGGGAAGAAGACAGAACACTGAGAAACAGCCCAAAGGAGGTAAAAGTTGAGAGAGAAACCCCCCTTCCCCCTCCCACATTACCACATCCAAGTAAAATGAAAGATTAATATTTCTTCCCAACACAGTCAAAAAAGAGGCAGAATATATAAAAATGTGTTTTTTAAGATGTTGGGCTTCAGACAATGACAGACAATCAGAGGACTCTGTCCTGAGAGAAAGGAAGCAAAGGTGATCTCATTTGCCTCAGTTTACTGCTGTAAGTTTCTAGAGGAATCAGCAAAGAGAGGGGATCTGGAAAGAGTCTTGCAGATTCCCTGAGCTGGGGAGATGGAGATGAAAATGTGAGAAAATCTGAAATAATTAAGCCCAAGTCTATCAAAAGTGTGAGAGACCTATGACCTGGTGCATGACATGTGAGCTTCAACACTGTCAGGATATGGGGAGCTATACCATGTTCATGGGCTGGGACACACAGTTTCCCTCCAATGTGAATTTTCCCTGGCTTATCTAGACATTCAATCTAATACCCATCAAAACCTTGGCAGGATCTTTTGGTGGCAGTCAGTGAAGTTCATTCTAAAATTGGGTTGGGGATGGAGCAATAGTACAGTGGGTAGGGCGTTTGCCTTGCATGTGGCTGACCCGAGTTCAATCCCCAGCATCCCATATGGTCCCCCAACCACTTCCAGAAGTAATTCCTGAGTGCAGAGCCAGGAGTAACCCCTGAGCATCATTGGGTGTGACCCAAAAAGCAAAAAAAAATTGACCTGGGAAAACAGGAGTCCTAGGATATCAGAACAACTTTTAAATGGAAGAAAGTTGGCAGATGAGTAGGACAGACCAACCTTAATTCATTGCATTCTGTTTCATCCCATTTTGCAGACACTGAGATTTAAACAAATGGAAGGTCTGCAGCCATTTTGCTTGAGCAAGTTTGTGGTTCCATTCTGACAACAGCAGGTGCCCCGTGTCACCTGTAATTAAGGGATATATGCAGTTTTGTGTTATTATAGACACAGCGCAACCGAGCTATTAATGACTACATTGTAAGCACAGCTGTTCTATGCAGTGGCAACCAGAAAGTACGCACGATTCACTGTATGTTGACACTCGCAGTATGAAGAGGGTCCAAACCCACAGGATCTGGTTGTACTTGTTCCCCTGCATAATATAGACCTGCAGTGTGAGAAGGTCAACTAGAGGGGCAGGAAGACAGATGAATGTTACCCATGGAGGAGACAGGAGAAGCCAGGATTTGATGTCCACTCATAGGCAGGTGCTTTTCAGAAAACGTTCAAAGCCATGTCAGTGAAGGATGAATAGTTTTGACAGTAAATGGCGCTGAAATAATCAGATATTCAGGCGTAAAGGAACAAACTTTGGTCCATACTTTTGACTGCATACTAGAATTAGCTTTACCCGAATCCTAGATCTAAATGAAAAGCCCCAGTTACAAAAACCCTGGGGAAAACAAACCAACAGGGAGAACTACTCACAGGTAGATTTCTCAGATTCTAGCCCAACAACATGAGACATGAAAAAACAAATTGACACATGAAACTTCACCCCAACGAGACACTTATCTATTGTCAAAGATTGATAAGTAAATTAAAAGATAACATGCCCGAATAAAACCTTTGTATACATCGATTTAATAAACAACATTTCTCAAGATTATTGAAAGAAACTTCAAATTCTTTAATGAGAAGTCAAATAGCTTAATTTAAAAGGCGGGCAAATATTTGATGAGAGTCTTTGGCAAGGAGGATGTGTATGATGGGTAAGCACGTGGACAGAATTCCACAGGGAAGTACAATGGAAAACTGTGTCCAGGGTCCGAGAGATAGGATAGGGATTAAGGCTTTGCAGGCTGCTGGCCCTGGTTCGATCACTAGCCCTGCATATGGTCTCCTGAGCACTTTTGGTAGTAATCTTTTAGTACAGAACACAGAAAAAGCCTTGAGCATCCCTGGGGGTGGCCCCCCAAAAGGAAACACCATATTCAGACACAATTGCCTGTTTCTGGTGAAAATGAAACCTACTGACCAAGCAAATCATGAGGAGTAGTGAGACCGGAACTCTCCCCCACATGATTGGAACAGGCGTGTGAAATGGAGTATTTTCAGAAAACAAGTTGGGAGGGTCTTAACTTCACCAATCTATGTCCTGTATGCTCACACCCTTTACAAATACTGACCCAAGAGGAAGGAAAATGGAGCTGAAATGCTTCACAGGGTGCCCGGGATGCCCGTAGCAGCTTTGCCCACTGGAGCTCCAACCTGGAAACCACGCAAGAGGTGCATCGGCAGGTAATGGGTGAGCAGGCTACGGGAGGGGGCAGCTGCTGGTCCTTCTCCCACCCAGAGTCAGTGTCGGAAGGGTGAGGTCTGCGGGAAGAAGCCAGGCCAAAGGGAGGATGCTTCCACCTGGTTCCGCTTGCTAAAGTTCTGTCAAACGCAAACTCATCTTTGAGCCCCCGATTAAGGGTTGCCGTGAGGCTGGGGGAAGGACCACACAGGAAACGGAGTCACGCTGCTGGGTTTGTGGGAGCCCAGAGCCAGGGAGTTCTACTTCACAGATTTGTGATTTATTCAGTGTCACTTATAACTCCTAAAGGGATTTGCTTTATTTTACTTATTTAGTTTTGCTTTTTGGATCACACCTGGTGATGCTCAGGGGTTGCTCCTGGCTCTGCACTCAGGAATTGCTCCTGGAAGTACCTGAGGGACCATATGAGATGCCAGGGATCGAACCTGGGTCAGCCGCATGCAAGGCAAACACCCTACCTGCTGTACTATTGCTCTGCCCCCAGCAGTTTGATTTTATTACAGTTTTTTTTGCAGTGTTATGGATCAAATCTGGGGCTTCGTCTATGCCAGGCCTATGCTGAACCCCAGACCCATATTTCTAAGGTCGTTTTAAAGAGGCATGGAGATAGTCAGCAGTTTCTAGAGACCCAAGTCTCACTTCTGATCCCGGGGACACAATTTTGGTCTGTTTAAATCAATGATCACTCTAACCAAATGGGGCTTGTATTATGCAAAAATCTAAAATAAAAATCAGGCACTACATCTGGCTATGCTCAGGGTTTACTCCTGGCTTGGTGCTCAGAGATCACTCCTGGCAGTGCTGGGGACACATTGTGTGACGCCAGCGTTTGAACCCAGGTTGGCAGCATGCAAGGCAAGTGCTCTGCCTACTGTTCTATCTCTCCAGCTCCCTTCAAAAGAATTTTTTTTATGGTCGATTCCAACCATTGATAAGATAGAGAAGAGCCCACTATGACAATAAAAGTTGGAAATGATCACGCTGGACAAGAACTGAGTGTTAAAAGTAGGGAAAGGGATATACAGCTATCAGTGTCTGTATTGCAAACCACAATGCCCAAAAGGGAAGAGAGAGAGGGGGGGGGAGAGAGAGAGAGACAGAGAGGTAGAGAGACAGAGAGACACACAGAAACAGAGATGGAAACACTGAGAGACAGAGTGACACACAGAGAGAAAGAGAGGGGAGAGACACAGAGAGGCAGAGAGACACACAGAGAAAGAAACAGAGAGAGAGGGAGAGAGAGAGAGGCATCTGTCATAGAGAAAGGCTGGGGGTGGGGTGGGAGGGAGGTTATGGGAGAGAAGTTGGCGACATTAGTGCTGGGAAATGTACACTGGTGGAGGGATGGGTGTTGGAATACTATGACTGAAACCTAATCATGAACAGCTTTGTAAGCGTCTATCTCACAGTGATTTAATTAATTTTTTTAATTGATAGAGGTGCTGTGATTTACAGGACTGTTAATGGTTTGTCAAGCACATGATCCCAACACCACACCCATTACCAGTGGACCCACTTCCCTCCCCAAGGACCTCCGTGCCCCTCCTTTCACTCTGTGCCCCCATGCAACTCAACGTGTGGATGAGGGGCTGGAGTGATAGCACAGCGGGGAGGGCATTTGCCTTGCACACAGCCAACACGGGTTCGATTCCCAGCCTCCCATAGGGTCTCCCGAGCGCCGCCAGGAGTGATTTCTGAGTGCATGAACCAGGAGTAACTCCTGTGCATCGCCGGGTGTGACCCCCCCAAAAATATATGTGGATGAGTTCTGCCATTGTGCTGTCCTTGGCTCTCTGTTGCTGCCTTGCTGTGAGTCACATCCTCTAGTTTGCATGAGTTTATTCTTCCTTTTTCTTTAAAATT
>JAOXYA010494631.1:0-5000 GCA_028565675.1 Sorex palustris | reverse complement strand
CATTCTGGGAGCCCCTGTGTGGATCAATAGAGGAGAATTTATCACTGGAGACAGGAGTAAGTGTTCTTGGGAGGCCTCCTGGAAAAATAGCAGGCCAGCTAACAGGGCTATCCGAGGCCAGCTACCAGCCTGGTGTCTGCTCCATTACCTACCCTATTGGCTACATGCTACAAAATTTTTATCGTTATTTTTATAATTCGATTTACACAGTATATTTTTGACTTGTCACATAAGAATATGTAAGAATTCAAGTTTTATGAAGGTATCTCTAGTAACGCCTATAATTTGGTTTGCCTGCTCAGGAAGATTGCAGCCAGCCCTATTTTGCAAGTGACACAAGCCACCTGACGTTTCAAAGTAGGAAAAGGCCCTGAAGCCACTGGCCCAGGTTCCTTGTAACTTTGGCACTTCTGTCTTCCTGCTTTCAGAGCTTTGCAGGTGAATACTTTCAGGCTTTCAGTGAATACTTCTAGAGCCATCCAGAAAGTTCTAGAAATAATTAGAATGCAGAGCGTCTTGGACCCTGTGATGTTGGGGGTTCCCTGTGAGACCCCAGTGGTGCTTCAGGCCTCAAGGCCCATACCTGGAAGTGCTCAGGGGACCATGTGGTGCCAGGAATCAAACTGGGGTGAGCTGCAGGCCAGGGAAGTGCCCCATCCACTCTACTGTCTCTTTGGCTTGAGTCTTAGAGGTTTTTTGGCACCTGCATCAGGTACCAGCTCCGTTCAGTTGAACAGAACCAGCAGTAGGGCTGGAGCGATAATACAGTGGATAGGGCATTTGTCTTTCATGTGGCTGACCCGGGTTTGATTCCCAGCATCCCATAGTGTCCCCTGAGTACCGCCAGAAGGAATTCCTGAGTGCAGAACCAGGAGTGACCCCTGTGCATCGCTGGGTGTGACCCAAAAAGGAAAAAAAAAAAAAGAACCAGCAGCAGAGGGCATGGAATGACCAGATGAGCAAGGACACTGAGTGAAAGTGAAAGTTCGCCAGGAATGGGTGGGGGCTGGGTGAACACGGGGTTTTTGAGGTAGAGGTTTGTATTTCTGCGGTACTGTTCCTTCCTCTCTTCTTGCCCTGAGTGAGTTTCTTTCTTGAGATGAATTCATCCTGTACTTAAAACCCACCCAGCATGCCTGGATCCAGCCAGTAATTTCCTCATTATACTCTGGGTAGATGAGTCAAACCCTTCACACGGGCCAAAGGTTGGACCTCCTCAAAGAATAAGAAGATTTCCAGGGTATCTGAACGAGCTCAGGCCTGTAAGCAGTAGCTGCACTCTGCTTTGCCGTTGACATCCATCAATTAGATACTATTAAGGAACCGGGTGGAAATTGTAGAACTTCACTGTAGGAAATGAGCCATTTCCCCCGAAAAAAGGGAAAAGACTCTGATGTTAATAGTTAATATTGCTTCTTTGCAGGGAAGGATCCTGCCTTCCTCCAAAATGCTGTTCACTGCATTATTCAGAGGCCGTTTAGACAAGCCTTTGATCTCTGGCTTATAGCTCTGGAAGCCCCGAAGTCATCCTAAGGAGCATGAAACGAAGAGAGGAATGGATAGGGCTGCTTCAGCCCTCAGGTGCCCACTCTGCCTGGGCTGATCACAGGTTTTCAGAGGCCTTGGGCTAGGCCCTTTCTTTCCTACCCTCCAAGCCCCCAGCCGGCCTTGAAGCTCTCTGCAAAGTGGATTCATCATTAGTGGTCACTGGCCACTGGCGGGAGGCAGTCGGCCCCAGACAGGCCTGAGAACCAGTGGCCAAAGCGAAGCTGATCAGACAGGGCCAGAGCCCAGAGGCCCAGAGAGGCTGGAGCAGGCTCCACGCCCTTCCCCCCCACCCCGCTCCCCTTGAGGCCCGGGTTAAGACCCCAAGGACGACACTGTGATCTGGGTGGGGGACAGGTGGGCTCATGCAGTTAAGGCTCAGTCAACTGTTCTGTGTGACTACCA
Organism: Sorex palustris; assembly: GCA_028565675.1. Classification (NCBI taxonomy): domain Eukaryota; kingdom Metazoa; phylum Chordata; class Mammalia; order Eulipotyphla; family Soricidae; genus Sorex; species Sorex palustris. The sequence goes on along the minus strand of JAOXYA010494631.1, from coordinate 3,050 downwards.
TCCGCCAGCGGTTGTCACACAGAACAGGCTCAAAGATGCGGGATTCTCTCAGATATTTATAATTTCTAGAAATGTCTCCCTTGAGAATCCTGTGAACCCAGATAAACAGGACCGCTTAAAAGCTGCCTGTTTCCTTCAGCAGGGGGAATTTTCTCGAGGAGTAAAGGATTCATTTTACTTAAGGCTTAGCACTGAACTTAACGAAGATTCCTACGTTCTCATTCTGGAAGCGGGAAATTCTAGTGTGTGAGTGGCTAAGAGCCGGTGGGGCTTTTGGAGGTGCTGTTGGAGCGTCTCATTCCCATCAGCAACTCAAAAACTGCTCCCTGAGAGGCAGGGTTGGAGAAACCGCAGGGCTGATGGCCTTTTCTTCCCAATGATGGGGTTCCCCTTCTCTGCACGGGAGTAGGGGGCAGTGCCCTCCAGAAGGCAGATGGCCCATCGGTGGCTTTCGCAAACAAGAAATTATTTGTTTGGGGCCACACCTCAAAAGCAGGGCTTACTTCTGGCTCTGAGCTCAGGGATCGCTCCTGGCAGGGCTCAGGGGACCATAAGCAGTGCTGAGGATTGAACTTGCATGCAAGGCAAATACTCTACTTGCCGTACTATCTCTCTGCCCCTGCCCCCCCCTCTATAGTGCTCACTGCTTAGGAGTGACTCCTGGCAGTGCTCAGGATCCCATAGGCAGTGCTGGGGATAGAATGGGGGGTTGACACGGTTTCGAGGCTACCTCTGCAGCAGCCCCGCCCAACCTGTCGAAAATCACATCTTGGCCCTTGTGCCTGTGTCTAGGGGGTCCTGGGTTCTCCATTCCTCATCTCATACCCTTTCCTCCCTCCTTCCTTCTTTGTCTGTAGATTCCGGTCACCTCATATGTATTTATGAGTATGAGTAAATGGTTATTTCGGGGCCTTGGGGGTGGTGCTTGGGGGCTGATCCCAGCTCTTCGCTTAGGGGTTACTTCTGGTGGTACTCAGGGGACCATGAGGTGTTTGAACCTAGGTCTTCCACATGCAAAGCATGTGCCCCAGTCCACTGAGCTACCCTGGCCCCATATCATTAATTTAGCACCTGTTATAGGCTAGAAACTTCCCCAAGCACTGGGAGGATGCACTTGGTGAATAAGGCAGAGTTCTTGGTCCATGGAGACAGCGCAGCAGGGGAGAGAGAGAGAGAGAGAGAAGAGGGACACAGGGCTTCATTCCCAGGGAGATGAAGAGTCTGTGCTCAATGGTGAGAGAGTGGGGGTGGGGTGGGGGAGGAGACACCCCTTGGCTGAAGGGAGAGAGCTGCTTGCTTTTGCAGGGAGGAGCTCACGGGGAGCACAGAGCAGACCATGCAAACGCCTGAGAGAGGAGCGTGGCTGGTTGTATGGGAGGAGGAAGCGGCAGTGAGTATAGGCAGGAGGGGGTGAGTCCTGGTCCCGCCACTGGGCACTTCACAGGGGCCCTGGTCATGGGAGGAGGAGCTCTGTTTTCCTCTTCAGCTGAAGGGAGTTTGTCAAGGAGCCCAGGAAGGGGACTGGAGGCTTCTGAGTCACATTTCCCAGAGAAAGTGCGGGTGCTGCGTGTGTCTGAGCGCATTAGAAGCCAGACCTCTATGTTGGGGGTCGTTACTTGGGATTTACTCTGAGGAAGTCATGAGCAGAGTGTGCTTACTCCTCCAGGAAGGTCTCCCAATCTCCCCCCTCCCGTCCCCTCCCCCACTGGTGAGTCCTTGCTTTCATTCCATGCACCTTGGATGCTAATTCAGGTGCCTCTTTGAATTCCTCCAAGCAATTGTCTCTTCCACTGGCATTGGGCAGACATGCCACTTGCCCAGAGGAGATTCCGGTTCTGTTTGTCAAAGCTCCTCACCACACTGTGAAGAGCTTTTGGGCCATAAAGCCGCTGCAGAAACGCAGGAGACCAATGGAGAATCAGTCTGCCAATAAATATCTGATAATCAACCTCCAGATTGCTCACTGTGCTTGAATAGGCCACTTGAATAGGCTCTGTAATTCCTGACGTCCTCGCCCCCCTCCCTCGCCCCCCTCCCGACAGACCCTCTTTATCTCTAGAACAATCAGCTCTGACACCCTCTTCTATATCCCCAAGCTTGAATGACTTTGTTTCCCCAAACCAAAGACTTCAATGCAAACAGGAGACTCCCCCCCCTAAAAAAGTTATAATTTAGATATCCCCTCCCCCACCCCGTAATAGTCTAGAACACTCTGGGTTTATATAGAAGGCTCATGGTTCATCTGAATGGCTTATGAAAATACCTTCCCCCAAACTATAATTAGTCACTACTAGAAGAGAATTTCTGGAATGTTTGGAAAAAGTCTGGTCTGGGTACTCTGGGAGGAGTCTTGGATTGGAGAGGGGAGTTTAGATACACACCAGTTTTAAGTCCCTCCAGGAATGATCCCTGAGCATAGAGCCAGGAGTAAGCCCTGAGGACAGCTCAAAATAATAATAATGATAGGAATAAGTCTGGAAATAGAGTACAGGGGTTGAGTTGCTTACCTGGCATGTGGCGAATCCAGGTTTAATCTTCGGGACAGCATGGCTCCCCCAGCACTCGCAGCAATGACCCCTGAGCATTGTTAGATGTAGCCCCCAAACACCCCAAAAGATACAAAGTGAGCATTTTTTGTGACTTGCATCTCATCAGAAAGAAGACGGCATGATGTTAGAGGCATTAAGTGTTCTAAAAGTACTAGTTAACACACGTCACAAGGCTGGACTTCTGTGCCCTCCTTGGAGAGTGTGTGGAGAGCACAGGAGGAATGAGAGAATGTGAGAATATAACAGAGACTTCATGCTCAGAGAACAAAGTTTTTTGGGGGAGGTTGCTAGATGGGTGAGCAGGATTTTGGGGGCGACAGTGGGTGTCTCTTCTCTATGCTCTCCAAGGATGCTTTTTCTTTCCTGTTTTGTTTGCTGGCTTTGTCTCCTTGGGGGGGGGCTGTGGGGGTCTCCTGCCCCCGCGCCTGGCTGTCCTCACCGGGGCCCCTTGGAGGGGGGAGGGTTGAGTTTCTCTCCCCCCTCCCCGCCCCGAGCAGAGCC
>JAOXYA010494589.1:0-15064 GCA_028565675.1 Sorex palustris | reverse complement strand
CCAGGAGTAATTCCTGAGTGCAGAGTCAGGAGTAACCCCTGAGCATTGCTGGGTGTGACCCAAAAAGAAAAAAAAAGATTAAAGATAACAGGAACAGACTATAATTACCTAATTTAAAAGAGTCCCCCTAATTAATTATTATTACTATTATTATTGGTTTTGGGCAACGCCTGGCAATACTCAGAAGTTACTTATGGATCTACACTCAAGAATCACTCCTGGCAGTGCTCAGGAGATCAGACCGGGTGCTGTGGAACAAATCATGTGCAAGGCAAGAGCTTACCAATATACGATCTCTCCAGCCCCATACTGATTAATTTTCTAAAAGTTGCAACAGATTGGGGCTGGACAATAGCACAGCGGGTGGGGCGTTTGCCTTGCATGTGGCTGACCCAGGTTTGATTCCCAGCATCCCATATGGTCCCCTGAGCACTGTCAAGAGTGATTCCTGAGTGCAGAGTCAGGAGTAACCCCTGAGCATCGCTGGGTGTGACCCAAAAAGCGAATAAATAAATAAATACATAAATAAAAGTTTGCAACAGATTGATGTAAGAAGCAGATGGGCTGGAGTGATAGTGCAGTGGTTAAGGAGCTTGCCTTGCACATGCCCAACCTGAAACTGATTGATCCCTGGCACCTATATGGGCCCCCAGTCCTGCCCCAGGACTGGGGATCAGTCCTTGCAGGACTGATCCCTAAGTACAGAGCTTGAACTGCATACTGCCGGAAGTGACCCCAAAACAAAGTAAATGAACAAGACAAAACAAACAAAGAAAAAAAAAGCAGCAGAAGTAGTGAAGAAGTAGTGAGGATCTAGATTAGAGAGTTCACAGGGAAAGAATAACACTTGCTTCAAAAGGGCCAGAGAAAGAGTATAGCTGACCCAGGTGTCATCCCTGGCACAACAAATGGCTCCATGAGGACCAACAAGATTGACAGTACTATGGGGGTTAAGACTCCTTACATAAAATAGGTGCTAGAGGATGAGAGAGATGGTATAGCAGGTAGGGCGTTTGTCTTGCAGCACACAGCCGACCCAGGTTCAATCCCCGGCATTCCATATGGTCCCATGAACCCATCATGAATGACTCCTGAGCACAGAGTCAAGAGTCATCTCTGAACACTGCTGGGTATGTCCCCCAAATCAGAAATAAATAAATAGGTGCTTGAAAACTGTGTAACGGAGATGAATTCTATTTAACTAATCTATACTTTAATGTAGCTGGAGCGATAGCACAGCGGGTAGTGCGTTTGCCTTGCGCAAGGCTCACCGGGGTTCAATTCCTCCACCCCTGTTGGAAAGCCTTGCAAACTACAGAGAGTACCCCGCATGAACGGTAAAGCCTAGCAAGCTCCCCATGGTGTACTTGACATCAACAACAGGTCTCACAATGGAGACGCTCCTGGTGCCCACTCGAGCATATGAACAATGGGAGGACAGTGCTACAGATCTATTATTGACTGATAAACTAATGCCAAGAAACTGCTGGAATTTAGGCAAAAAGAACACTTACAAAAAAAAAAAGGTAGGAATCAAAATTGAGGTAGAATCTACAGACTGTATTTTTACCTGTACATTCTTTGCAAATCAGATGATAAGACACCAGTGTCCACATACTTGCCACATCTGTTACTGGAGAGATACTGAAATAGCAAACATGATAAATATTAAACACAAAAATAGTGACTTTAATCAACAAATAAGAGATTGAGGGGGCAGTGCAATAGCACAGCAGGTAGGGTGTTTTGCTTTGTACGAAGCTGACCCAGTTTTGAATCCCCAGCATCCTATATGTCCCCTGAACACCACCAGGAGTGATTCCTCTGTGCAGAGCCAGGAGTAATTCCTGAGCACTGCAGTGTGCACAAAAGCAAAACAAAAAGGAGATTGAGCTATCCAAACATGCTATACTTTAATGTAAATTCTTCAACGATAAGACAACGCAAAAACAACTGTTGGGTCTGGAATAAAAACTGTAATTAACATTATTAATGACTATGTTAATTAAAAACACAACTAGAACAGCTGTAGCGAGAACCTAGCATACCCTAGGTTTCCAAACATCACAGTAAAGGCAAGAGCACCAAGGGTTAAGAGAACAGTAATACTGGGCATCGTAGAAACTACAAATTACAGACAATTCCACTTTCCACATTAACTCAGCTGTCATTCATTGCAAGGCACTAACTGCCACAACAGGAAGTAAAAAAGCCATGTCGAAGAACAAATGAGGGTGGCACTGGAGCGACAGTATAGGGTTAAGGTACTTGCCCTGCAAGGAGCTGATCCAACTTTAACCCCCAGAGCACTGGTAGGAGAGATTCCTGAGCACAAAGCTAGGAGAAAACCCTGAATACAGCCAGTGAGCCAGTGTGGCCCAAACATGCGGGATGAAAAAGAGGCCCCAGGGAGAAGGCCCACAGGGTTAGTGTACAAAGTGCTTTACACGTGGCAGGTCTAGGTTTAGTCCCCATCCTTGAGTCCAAGTACTTGAGTCAAGAGCAGCCCAAATACAACTACCCCCCTCCCCCCCCAAAAAAAAGAACACAACAGAGGCCAGGCACAGAGCTCAAGGAGCTGAAGCACATGCTGTTTGTGGAGGCACCCCAGGGTCAAACCCTGACACTGCCATAATCCACAAGCATCAGTATAGCCTAAATATCACAGTCAGGAAAGACCACACCGCCCAGCACTTCCAGATATGATGGGGGGGGGGGGCGTGGGCAGGGAGAGGGAGAGGAAGAGATGGAGGGAGGGAGAGAGAGAGAGAGACATAGAGAGATAGAGAGAAAGAGAGACAGAGAGAGAGGCACAGAGAGAGACAATAATACATATGTACAAACAAAACCAATGGGGGAGGGGGATACTGGCGGTTTGGGCCACAATCAGCAGTGCTCAGAGATCACTACTGATGGTGCTAGAGATAGAACCAAAAAGAAAAAAACAAACAAACAAAAGGACTATGACCTGGGTTAGATCCCTGAGACTTCCCAGTTATACCCTGAGTGGTTCCTAAGCAGAGTCAGGAGTAAACCCTGAGCACTTCCTGTTGTGGCCCAGAATTTAAAAATTTGAAAGTAGAATGGGGGGGGGGGGCAGAGAGATAGTACAGGGTAAGGCTGCAAGATTAGGGCATTTGGGGCTAGAGTGATAGTACAACAGGTAGGGCGTTTGCCTCGCATGCGGCTGACCAGGGTTCAATCACTGGCATCCCGTATGGTCCCCTGTGCACCACCTGAAATAATTCCTGAGTGCAGAGCCAGGAGTAACCCCTGAGTATCACTGAGTGTGACCCAAAAAGAAAAAAAAAATTAGGGCATTTGCTTAGCACAAAAAAATTAGGGCATTTGCTTGGCACACGGTCAGCCCAGGTTAGATCCTCTGCATCCTTGAGCACCCCCAGGAGTAATTCCTGAGTGTAGAGCCAGGAGTAACCTCTGAGCATTGCCAGTGTGGCCCCAAAGCCAAAATAAATAGAGAGTTTTAAAGTCTTAATCCTTTTTTAAAAAGTAGAATGTGAAAGATTCTTGGGAGCATTAATTGGACTAAAAAGGCTGAAGTAGGGGCTGGAGCAATAGCACAGCAGGTAGGGCATTTGCCTCACACGCGGCTGACCTGGGTTCGATCCCAGCATCCCATATGGTCCCCCAAGCACTGCCAGGAGTAATTCCTGAGTGCAGAGCCAGGAGTTACCCCTGCCAGGCGTGACCCAAAAAAGCAAAATAAAATAAAATAAAAAGACTAAAGGCAAAGATGAGTTTGGCTTGGAGTTTTTTTTTTTTTTTTTAATGTTTTGTTGGAGCCACATCCAGCAGTCCTAGGGTCTTACTCCTGGCTCTGAACTCAGGGATCACTCCTGGCAAGCTAGGGGACCAGAATACCCAGGACAGAACAGGGTTGGATGCAGGAAGGCAAACGTTCAAACCTCTATACTATGTTCTCACTCAGGCTCCTGGAATATACTTTTAAACAAACTAACAAATGCTAGACCAGGGAGCACATGCCTGACAGGTGGAGGGCCCTGCAGTTGGATCCCCAAGCACCCATGGGGAATGACCCTGAGCTCTGATTTAGGAAGTTACCCCCAAGCACTAAAAGAGGTCTCTTCCAAAACAAAATCAAATGAACCAAAAACTAATAGATGCTGTATCCTACCCACACGAGAGAGTTTGGCAAACTCCCTGTGGTGTATTCATAATGCCAAAACTCAGTAACAATGATGGATCTCATTCTCCTGACCCTGAAAGAGCCTCCAATGTGGCTGGAGGCTTTAATGACTACAAGGACAGAGTCCTTTTATGGAAACAAAACACTAACAAGAGGCTGGTTTGGGAAAGAACTAGCAGCAGCAACCTTTCAGCTTCCAGTTGAAGACAGCTGTCACACACTCAGGTTGAGCAGGGGAGCTGGATCTAGCTGGCATTTGAAGATAAGATCTCCCCCGGAGGTAAGAAATTTAGGATCCATGAATATGTAGATAGTATCTGACAGCACTAGACAGAATGAGGTCGGCCTGTGATGAACGCACAGTGGGAGGATAAAGGAGGCAACAGAGGCTCAGGACACTGCCAACATTTAGAGAATGGATCCCAGACTGGGTAGCAACTTTGACGCCAAAAAAGAAAAGAAAAACTAAGTGCATTTTCCTCCTAGAATCCAAGGAAAAATCGCTTCTCTTCTCCCAAAGATCGCCTGCCGACGACAGCGTTGCAAGACAGGTACCACGATGGTTTCTACTCATGAATATGAGCGGCGGAGGGGAAGCAGGAAGGGTGCAAACCCCCCAAACTCATGTCAGATCCGTGCCACCGACTGCACCAGAAGAAATATATAAAAGAACTACTCCCCCCCGCCCCCGCACTGCGCCAAGCCCCGCATGGGGCTTTCGGGGCCTGTCAGCGAATTTCCGCGGTGGGAAGATGTGCACACAAAGGCTCTGGCTGCTGCCCTGACAGATCCACGAGGGAAGGACCGGACCTGACCGGGCGGGCCCGGGCTCCTCCTCGAAACCCCGCCCTGCACCCTCGGTGCAGCAGGGAGATGTCAACAGGCGCGGGCGGGCGGCTGGCCCGGCTTCACCCGGGAGCCTCCCAGGGAAGGGCCAGCGGGGCCCCCGGGCGAGGACGGCGACCACTGCGAGGCCCAGAATACACACCTGGATGACGCGGTGCTTCAGCTTATTATCCACGAAGCCTCCGGGCCTGGGCCTCATGGTGTCTCCCCGCCGCCGCCACGGCCACCACCTCCGCGGCTCCACGTGAGTCGGGGTCCTCGCCGGGGCTGCCCGCCGCGATGCCCACACCGCCCGCACCCGAAACGCTTCCCGCCTGTCCACGCCTAGGCAGTTCGTCCGGGGACTTTTGCAGCAAGAGGGAGAGGGAAATAAAAACACGACCAGGGCGGGGACCAGCCTTGAAAACAGGGAATCTCTAAGCACGCGAATTCTACAGGCATATCCAACAGGCCCCCGGAGACAAGGACCCATTTGAATCGGTTCAACTTTATTGTTCCCCGCTATGCGGACAACCTGCCTGCTGCTCCCGCGAGCTTCTCGGCTGCGACTTGGTCAACTTGGTGGGTTTTTTGTTTAGTTTATTTTTGTGGTTCAGATGCAAAGTTAGCCTGACCTAGTTTTTGTTTTTCGTTTTTGCGGGAGGACACATCCGGCGTTATTCAGGGCTTACCCTGCTTCTGCGCGCAGGAATCACTCTTCTGAGCTCAGGGGACCAGACCATATGGGGTACCAAGGACGGAACCCAGATCAGCTGCATGCAAGGCTAGCGCCTACACACTGTATTTCCTCTCCCGTCCCTTGATCTAGACTCTTCACAAAATCAAAACTGTAGCTAGTTGGGATGTTTAAATCAGAATTAAAAACAACACACTGCCACCCAGTTGCTTGCTTTCCCACTTACCTGTTTTATCAGAAAAGGCAAGACTGATTTACCCAGAGAACCAGGCCATCTATTACAATTGCAGATCATTTGGTTGAAAGCTATTGTTTAGAGAGAATTTGTGGAGCTCTCCCAGTACTCTAACTTGACCTAGAATTTTATTAAGCGGCAGTATTTGCCCCAGAGGTGTATTGTGCACTTAAGGAAACACAAAGAAATAATTGTTGTTGTTTTTTAAAAAAAGAGTTACCATACTGTTTACTTGCTCGTTTCAATCAAGTTCTCAATATTCTTGTTTTGGATTTTACCTTATAACAAAATTATAGAAGTGCAGATGAAGCAAAAAGAGGGATCATAGCACATGGAGCATTTGGGTACTTAGCATCCCATATGGTCACCAGGAGCACCGCCTGGAGTGATTCCTGAGTAAAGTCAGGAGTAACCCCTGAGCATTGATGGGCGTGGTCCCCAAATACAAATAATAATAATAATAAGTGCAGACTAAGTGCTACTTTGAGGTAATGGAGAGGGAAGAGATGGGATTAAGAAAAGACTGTAAGGTACTACCAAAATGTGATCCTTCGGGCAGGCTTCCAAGCTGTGTTTGACTGGAGAGGGTCGGGGAACTCTCTAATGTCCGTGGCCAACCTGGTCAGGGATTCCATGCCAGCACTGAAGGTTCTTCTGCTGCTTTGCCCCAGCTGTACTCAGGAGTTCCAGAGCCACCCCCTGCAGTGCTGGTGGCTCAGCCCAGTGCTCCTCTCTGCATTGCTCTTCTGGTGTGTGTGTGTGTGGGGGGGTGTGCAGGTGTTGGGAGAAAAGCCCCCTTTGGTCTGCTTTGAAATGCCACAAGCATACTTGTCGTGGGTCAGTGCGACCAGGAGACAGGGCATATCTGGCAGATGTGCTATGACATTTTAACCATTGTAATCACACAGGAGAGGTGTAACCCTAGCTATAGAAAACTCATGTTTGTTCTGACCACTTTGAGTATGTGACCGTCTGCATTTCTCCCTTGTATGCCCAGCCTATATAAGTCATGCTGATTGTCTAATAAAATTGGAACTTCTTGACAAGACCCCCGCTCATTTATCAGTTGTGGAGACAGCGGCAGAGGGAAATTCTCCTTTCCGGGGATCCCTCTCTTTACAGGGAGGGGAGCTTGGCTGGCCCTCAGGCCTCTGTGCGACAGCCCCTTGCAGGTTAAGGGGACACGGTCAAGAGAGGACTGGGGAGAGACCCCCAACAGCAGAGAGTAAAAACCAAGTTGAGTGCATGCCCTTCACCCCTGTTCTGTCTACCTCTATCTCCCCAGTCAAATTTGACCTTACTATTTTCATTTGGGGGCAACATTCAATGATAACTCGGGCTATTCCTGGCTCTGGAGTAGGGGTACAGAGCTCATGCTTTCAGGACCATGCAGTGCAGGGGGTCAACGAGAAGCCTCCAGCATGCAAAGTATGAGGTGTAGTCCATTAAGCTATTTCTCCAGCATCCTAATTTTTTTTTAGTTAAAAATGTTAGAGGGGGCTGGAGCCATCGAGCAGTAGGTAGCGCATTTTCCTTGCATGAGGCTAAAGCAGGTTCAATCCCCAGCACACTATATGAGTCCCTCAATCCCACCAGGAGTACTCTCTGAGCACACAGCCAGGAATAAACCCTGAGTACTGCCACGTGTAGCCCTGAAACAAAAAAAAAATTTTAATTTAGGCTCTCCCTAAGTTGAGCCATCATGGGTTTGATCCTTGGTACTTCCTCCTCACCAACTAAGAAATTCATATGGTACTGCAAATTTGAAAGAGGGGCTGGAAATTTACATGGTGTTTTCAAATTTGAAGAGGGGCTGGAGAGATAGTACAGTGGATAAGGTCCTTGCCTTGCATGCCTCAGCTCACATTCCATCCCTGGCATCCCATATGGTCCCCCAAGTACTGCCAGCAGTTACTCCTGAGAATTTCCAGGTGAAGCAAAATAAATAAATAAATAAAAAGAAACAAGGAAATAAAGTTGGTAAAATAAGCTCCTGTTAAGGGGGCTGGGGGAGGGGGCTGGGATGGCTCAAATGCAGGAACTCAAGTTTTGCATGTAGAAGTCTGGATTTAATCCCCAGCACTGCATGGCTCCTTGAAAACTGTGGTGAGTAATCCCAGCAGAGTCCGTACTAGCCCCCTACCACTGCAGCCAAAAGGAAGAAGAGGAGACGGAAGAGGAGGAGAAAAAAAAAACACCATGTAAATTTCAAGGGCAGAGGAGGGGGCTGTGAAGCAGGAGAGGGAAGAGGAGGAAGAGGAGGAAAAAAAAGATCCTGTTTATTTTCAAGCGAGGGGCCAATGAGCTAGTATAGAGGGAAAGGCTCTTGCCTTACACGCTGCTAAACTGGGTCGGTCCAATCCCATCACTACATAATGGTCCCCCGAGCCCTACCAGGAGTGATTCTTGAGCAGAGAGCCAGAGTAAGCTCTCAGCGCAGCCTGGTGTGGTTCCACCTCCCCCACACCACCCAAGTTCAGGTGACTAAATGTGGAGATCTTTATTGATGCTATTAAATGATTCATGAAGCAGGGAGGTATCCCACCTACCTGGCATCAAAGGAGTTATACAAAATCAAAGTGTCTCCTTCTTGCTGTCCTTGGGGGCCACACCTAATGGTGCTAGGGTGGGGAGGAGAAGGAGGAGGAAAAGGAAAAGAGGACAACAAAGAAGAAAAGGGCCTCAGCAGTGGATGACTGGGTGGGGCATTTGCCTTGCATGTGGCCAACCCAGGTTCCCATATCCCAGCATCCCATATGATCCCCAAGCTCACCTAGAGTGATCCCTGAGTGCAGAGCCAGGAGTAAGCCCTGAGCATCACCTGGTGTAGCCCAAAAAGTAAGATAATATTCCACATTTTTTTTTTTTGCTTTTTGGGTCACACCAGCGATGCACAGGTGTTACTCCTGGCTATGCACTCAGGAATTACTCCTGGCAGTGCTTAGGGGACCATATGGAGTGCTGGGAACTGAACCTGGGTTGGCTGCGTGCAAGGCAAACGCCCTACCTGCTGTGCTATCACTCCAGCCCCGACAATATTCCACTTTTGGAAGAGACTCTTTTAAAAAGAACTTAGAAAAAAATGAAAAGAACTTAGATGAGGGATTACCATGACAGCGCTATGCATAAATGGCTCCATATGTATTTAATAAGAAATAGATTTGAGGACAGAGGACAACTCAGCTGGCTGGAATGCATGATTTGCAAGTATCTTCAACACCATATGGTCCCCCTTGTACTGAGCCGGAAGTAGCCCTAAGCACCACTAGATGGGGCCCCAAAGCCAACACATTTAAATAAATATTATGATGCTCAGTTTGCAACTTACAGAATTCTGAATTCTATGTGTACCCCTGTAACAAAAGTGTTTCATTATTGTACTCTGATTTAAAAACAAAAAAATTAGGGCCAGGGCTTAAGAGGCTTGCTTACTGAAACATTCATGCCATCGCTGAGCTTAGTTCCTAGCCCTTGTCATCCACTTTTATTGATTGTAGTCCCCATGATGCAAGTTACAGCAATGACCTATTTATTTTACAATTGGAGGTTTTGTCATTTTTATTTCCCTTCATTTAGCCCACCCCTGTTACACCTGTGCTTTGGGATTTTTGTTTGCTTGGAGCCACACCCAGTGATTTTCAGGGCTGACTCCTGGCTCTGCACTCAGGAATTACTCCTGGTAGTGCTCAGGGAACCATATGGGATACTGGAATGCAAACCTGGGTGGGCAGCATGCAAGGCAAGTGCCCTACCAGCTGTACTATTGCTCTGGCCCCAATCTGTTTTCCAAGTCTATGATTTATGTTTGTTTTGCTTTGTTAGATTCCACACTCCAGTGAAATTGTACACTGTCTCTCTCTGACTCATTTCACTTAGCATACTATCCTCAAGATCCACCCATGTTGTAACAAATGAGAAGATTCTATTCATGCCATTGTGAGTGTGTTTGTGGGTACCACATCTTCTTACTCCATTAATTCATGCACGGATAGGTAATTATCTTCTTACTCAGAATACCACTAAATGAAATTTCCCTTCAGATGTTTTCATTCTCAGTGATTCTTTTCTCCATATTTTAGATTCTTACTCTGATATACAAAATATTGGCGAGTTCATCTCCTACTTCATTATGTGTCCTGCCTTTCCAGCGAAACAGCACTACTGCATTTATTCAGTCAGTGTTTAAAAAGCTAGTATGTGAGCAGGGCATTTGCCTTGTATGTAGCCAACCTGGTTTTGAGCTCTTTGATCTCAGCACTCCATATGGTCCTCTGAGTCTGACCAGGAATGATCCCTCCGTGCAGAGCCAGGAGTAAGCCCTGAGCACTGCTGGGTGTGATCCAAAACCCATAAGTAAGAAAAAAAATAAATAAAACACTCCTGGCTTGGAGGATAGCACAATGGGTAGGGTGTTTGCCTTGCACGCGGCTGACCCGGGTTCAATTCCCAGCATCCCATATGGTCCCCCAAGCACCTCCAGGAGGAATTCCTGAGTGCATAAGCCAGGAGTAACCCCTGTGCATCACTGGGTGTGACCCAAAAATCAAAATTAAAACACTCCTATGTCCTAGGCACTGAACACAGCTGCGAAGAAACTAAAGCTGGGGGTGGGGGGGCTGGAAAGAGTTCAGCCGATAGAGCATTTGCAAATCATATAACCCAGTAGTTTTCATTGCCCAAGACCAGGATGCAGGTACAAGACAGTTTAAAACCACTGGTCTATGGCCAAAGCAATCGTACAGCAGGTAGGTCGCTTGCCTGTCTTGTGACTGACCCAGCTTGATTCCTGACATCTCATATGGTTCCCCACACCCCACCAGGAGTGAACCCTGGGTGTAGAGCCAAGAGTAAGCCCTGAACACTGCCAGTATGGCCCCCAAACCCAAAAACAAACAAAATAAACCACTGGTCTATTGCAGTGGTGATTAACTGCCAGTTGAAGACTGTTCAGCAGACTAACGTCCATTCACGGGTATAAAAATGTTGAAGACAACTGATGTAACCCTGATGGAGTCCAGAATGCCAACTACCCAGCTGGGCTTTTCCTGCATCAGGTACAGTTGGCAATAATTGAAAGTAAGTTGATATTAAATAAGCATGGAATTGGAGAGATAGCTCGGGGATAAGGTGCTTGTCTTTCATGTAACGGTTCCCCATTTAATTCTCTCAGCATCACTGGGTATATGCCCAAATACAGCAGTGAGGGGTCTCTGAACCTTGCCAAAACAGAACGAGAAAGCAAAACTTAAATATCAAACATGATTTCCTTCAATGTTTACCGACAGAATTATTTCCAGTAATTACTTCCCTAGAGATAATTTCACAGGGCTGGGCAGCGATTAGAGCTTCATTTGGCACTTAAGAAGCCTTGCATCCAGTCACTGGCATTTCTGGTGGGGCAGAGGCAGGGCAGACAACTAATTGCAGTGTTGAGATTGATAGTACACTTAATTGCTGACTAGTGACCTGGGTGGTTACACCTCCAGTCATTGCAATGGCAATGGCTTCCATTCTTCAATGGCGCATCCCCACCTAGTGGCTGTGGCAGTTCACCTGTCTTCATAACCTACCCCTCCCCAGCTCCACATCTCACTGGTGGCTCTTTCATTATGCTTTATAAGTCGGATGACCTATGTCTGCATTTACATAGGAGAGTTCCTACTATTAGTCAAATAATGAATGATTGCCGTCTGATAATTTTCATAGACATGAAAATTGTTCAAATGACAGTAGTCAAAGACCAGCCACAGTTAGCAGTTAGCAAAGGGTCAGCCTTCTCCCAGTTCTCCTATACAATTTGACAGAGCCTCAAAGGCAGCCAAAAGAATGGGAAAGGTTTCTAAGGAACAAAAGGGAAGGCTTCAGGGGGAAATTGTAGGCGAACTAACAAGTAGCAGGGCATTCTATGTGACTGGTTAGGACAATCTGACTTTCTCTGCTGGGTTTTAAATTGGAGCGGGACCAGAAAAAAGGAATTTGTAAGGGTATTGCTGGAGTCCCAAACATCTGGAGCTAATTATTGCAAGGGCTATTGTCTGCCTTCCTTAATTGTTTGCTGCATGTAAGTGGTTAGCAGATGGCTTGCAGCAAGATTTCCTGAGCTGGTTACTGCAGACAGTAGATTGATTTCCTGGGCTGATGGCTGCAGATTATAAATCAGGGTTTTCCTTTCTTATCTGTATGTTGCACATTGTGTTCTATACATTTGTGCATTGTGTCTCCCATCTTTGTCGCTCACAAGGGTGCCAGTTTGGGAAACAAGTTATAATGGGAACCTAGAGGGAAATGTGAGCATGTATGTGGCCCAAGTTTCCCTGGGGGTAGAGGATGGAGCCTTCCAGGCACAGGTAATGGGGCCTCTATGCCATTTTTAAGCTTGAAGCACTTTCTTATGACTATTTTCGCTATTGTTGCCTGTGCTTTTAGTGTCATATGCAAAACAAAACAAACATACAAAATCATGCGAAAGCTAATGGAGTCACACCAGGCTGTGCTCAGAGCTTACAGAATTTTTGCAACAAATCCCATCCCCATTGGGTGACAGCTATTGGAGCAATATATGGCTGGATGACTGCTGTGTCCCCATCAGGATCACTACAATGAAGAGGTCACACACTCTGCTGAACATCAGTGACCACACCCATACCAGAAAAAGTAACTTCCACACAACACTTTGGCCAAACCGTGACTGCATGCAGTCATGCAGGAGATCCTGGTTTAATACCCAGCATGATTCCCTGAGCACTGAGCTAGGAGCAACTACTGAGCACTGCTGAGTGTGATTCTCCACTAAATAAAGAAAAGAGAATAAAAATTAAAACGGTAATAGCAAGTAAGCTTCATCATAAGGTTTGGAAGAGAAAGTTGAAGAATTATTATAGCAAGTAAATCAAATAGAAACATAAAGATGCACATAAGAGAAGTAATACTTTTAGTCAAGGAGATCCCAATATAGGACCAAAAAAAGTTTTGTGAAGTGAGAAGAGAAAATCAGAAGTAAAATTAAAGGGACAGAGAAAGAACTCAATCAACAGGCTGGAATTCATACTTTGCATGCAGAAGACTCAGGATTAATCCAGTTCCAATATTACCAGGAGTGATCCCTGAGCCCCCCAAGCACTGAGCTGGGAAGAGCCTTCTGAGCACTGCTGGCGTGACCCCAAAACCAAAGCAAACCAACAACAAAAAAAACTAACCCTTGGAAAATGTATCAGAACAAGAAAGTGTAAGTTTGTATAGTCAATAAGTTCTAGCATAATATAGTGCTTAGCATGACAAAGATACATTTCTATGACTCTTCAGTAAGCCAGAAATAAGGGAAGATTCTAAGTCTTCCAGGGAGAGAAAATTGAGAAAACATACAGATAATGAAGAATTTTGTCATGACATGACACAAAGTGTATTGTTGTTGTTTGTTTGTTTTTTCAGCTCTTTGATGTAATTTTTTGGGGGGAGGAAGGCTTGGCTATGCTTGGAGACTACTCCTGGCTCAGTGCTCAGAGGACCATGTGGTGCAGGGACAGCCACGTGCAAGAGGACATTTACTCCTGTGCTTTCTCTGTGGCCCTCACACTTCTTTGTTTTGAAATTTTAGGTAGGTAAAAATTTTAGGAAAGGAGCTGGGGGAGGAGATGATGAGGAGATTGAAACAGAGAGGAAGGGGAGGAGGAGAGGGAGAGGGTGGGAGTTGGCGGAGAGGGAGTGAACCTTAGAGTAAAGCAGAAGTGATGGACCTGAACGGATGCAGGCCACTCCAGGATGAAGCACCTCTTAACCTTTCTGGCAAGTAGGCCTACCAGTGACAAATGATCTGGAGGGTTGGTTTTGTTTATCTGACTCCTTTGTTTTGCTTCTGGGTCACACCCTGTGGTGCTCAGACCTTACTCCTGGCTCTGTATTCAAAGATCACTCCTGGAAGTGCTCAGGGCACCATATGTGGTGTGAGTAGTCAAACCTGGGGTTTCACTTTTTGGTTGCTCTCTTGTATGGAGACCAAATCAGGCAGTGTTCAGGGGTCACTCCTAGTCTGGACCTCACTTCTTAGGGTTTTGGGATTTTTTTTTTGGAAGTTTTTAAGCCAAACTTAAAGGTGCTCAGTGCTTACTCTTGGTTCTGCACTCAGGGATCAGTCCTGTTGAGTTTAAGGGACTATATGTGGCGCCACAGATGGAATTTGGGTCAGCCAATGTAAGGCAAGTGCTCTACCTACTGTACTATTTCTCAGTTAATTCTACTTAACTTTTTGTCTTGTTTTGTTTTGGGGTTACACCCAGCAATGCTTCTGGCGCTGCACTCAGGAATCACTCCTAATCACATCTTTTGTTCATGTTTTGCATTCCCAATAGTTTTGACATTGCATCTATACCTTGAATTCTCAAGTTACATGAGAAGATGGCTTTTAAAAATTAAAATTAATTATTAACACCAATGTTAGTTTTACTATTTATGCTTTTGGTGTGCAAATTTCCTGTTCCTCTACCATCACCAAAGTGCCCAAACCTCTCACCACTTCCCTTATGTCACTTTTAGTCCTCCCCGTCCTAACAAACCTAAGAGTTAGATAGACCATTCTAACTCTTAGCTATGACACCAGCTATTTTTTCCCTAGTCTTTTGAGGCCTCCATCACACAAGCAATGCTTGGGGGCTGTTTGGAGAAGTACTTGAGTGTCCATGCGGTGCCAAGGATCAAACCTAGGGACTCTCAAACGCAAAGTCTCTACTATATTCTAGTCCTTTGACTTCACTGTCTCCCATACCAGCATTTTCATGTATCCAGGATAAAGCAGCAGCTAAGGGGCTAAGGGTATGGAACAGCATATGTTTCTGTGTCAGCAAGAGAGGAATGTGTGTATGATGAATTGGTTCATCCAAGCTTAGGAGTCTTTGGGCCTACTCCCTGCAATCATGACACGTTTGTGCTGGAAAATTCCATGGTTGGGCCTGGTGATGCAGCGTTTCCTGGGTCCTTCCAGAAGGTGCTGGGGGGGCCACTAGGGTCAACCTGGCAGTTCTCACTTTCGAGGACCTTAGGAGGCCATTTGGTGCCAAGAATTGAACTTGACGGGGGTATGGTGCCGCCAGCAGGTCAATCTGTACCTGTGAGGCGAGTGCATCAGCAGCCTCATGGCGCCTTCAGA
>JAOXYA010494574.1:0-15064 GCA_028565675.1 Sorex palustris | reverse complement strand
CCCATGGGTCTGTGGGAGGGAGAGAGGGAGGGAGGGAGGGGGGGAGGAGGGGGGAGGGGGGAAGGGAGGGAGGGAAGGAAGGAGGGAAGGAGGAAGGAAGGAAAGAAGGGAGGAGGGAAGGAAGAAGGGAGGAGGGAAGGAAGAAGGGAGGAGGGAAGGAAGAAGGGAGGAGGGAAGGAAGAAGGGAGGAGGGAAAGAAGAAGGGAAGGGAGGAGGGAAGGAAGAAGGGAAGGGAGGAGGGAAGGAAGAAGGGAAGGGAGGAGGGAAGGAAGAAGGGAAGGGAGGAGGGAAGGAAGGAAGGAAGGAAGGCAGGCAGGCAGGCAGGCTGACTTTATGCAGCCAAGATGCATCTGGTCTGCATGTCTAAGGCCCAGCCCTGCTGCCGGTGCACTGCGGGACCTCTGCAGGAATCAGAGCTGTGGTGCTGAAGAGCAGGGCTGGGTTTGGGCGGCCATGTCCCCAAGGAGGAGAAGCAGTTACCGAAGACAGCCGCCTCATCCTGCTGGAGCGCTGGTTGCGTGGCTTCACGAGCAGCTTGTGCCTGGCTGCGGAGCTGTCCAAGCAGGATGAGAACTCTGGAGGGTGATCAAAGTCCGCCACAGGGGCCAGGCTGCTGCGAGAGGTCCTGGGCAGGACACTGGCCTCGCTCATCTGCCTGCAGAAGAGATGGTCTGGGGTCAGCAGCCGGGGCGGAGGCCGGGGTGAGGGGGCCAAGGAGACCTGAGGGATGAGACAGAAGCCCAGCAGTGAGTTAGTGTGGCCTGGGCCACCCCCGCCCACCTTCTGCCTCGCCCCAACTCCATCCCTTTGCACTTCTGTCCAATTCCAGTCTTGGGGCCACACCTGGCTATGCTCAGGACTTACTCCCGGCTCCATGTGGGGACTGAGCACGGGTAAGCTTTGCCTCCTGTCCTGCCTCTCACTTTCCTTGATGCTGCTTCATCACTAGGCTCAGGGAGTCTCATAAGGTTGTGTCCCAAGGGCATGCCAGTCTGCTCCCAGCCACCGGGCCAGACGGTCGGATGCAGGGGCCAAGGGTCCAGTGCTGCTCGGACCTCTGTGCCAGGAGCACCAGAACCCACCCTAGCAGGGATCTCTGGGCACAGCCAGCACCCTAACCCCTCTACTATCACCCGGGCCTGAGACAGAACCTGTTTGCAGACTGGACCCCCAGTAGGGAGGGTGTCAGAGTGTCAGTTAGGAAAGCAGCTGGGTCTCAGGAGCCGGGTTCACCCAGAGCTCATCTCCAGGCATGCAGAGAACCTGGCTTTGCAGGACCCCCTGCCCCCTGTCGCCAGGGCAGCGGACAGGCGCTTCAGACCAGAGTCCTTACCCCAGGGAAAGTCGACAGCTCATTCCTCAGGGCCAAGGACTGCACTGGGCCTTGTCACCAGAAGCCCAGAAGGCCACAATGGTGAGGCTTTATGGAGGTTCCCCCCCCCACAGCTGTCTGCTTGCTTTGGGTTGCGAGCATCACACATTTGCTGACGTCACATGTTCACTTACAGAAATCTGCTCTCAGGCTTATTTATTATTATTATTATTATTATTATTATTATTATTGGGCTGGAGTGACAGCACAATGGTAGGGCATTTGCCTTGCATGCAGCCGGCCCGGCTGAGCCTGGTTTGATTCCTCCACCCCTCTCAGAGAGCCCGGCAAGCTACCGAGAGTATCTCACCTGCACGGCAAGCCTGGCAAGCTACCCACAACGTGTTCGATATGCCAAACACAATAACAACAAGTCTCATGATGGACACATTACTGGGCCTGCTCAAGAAAATCAATGAACAATGGGAGGACAGTGATACAGTGATATTATTATTATTATATTATTATTGCAGAGGCGCAGCTGCGGAGGTTGCTGCGGGGGGGGGGACAGGGGCATCTCTAAACAGGTCAAAGACCCTCCAGAACTTCGCAGGGATGGATGTAAGTGCCAATTCTCTAGAGAGGCACCTTTGAAGGCTAGCCTGGTGCCTGGCACTGTTGTAGCATTCCAGGTTTCCCCAGGAGCCAGGTCCCTGCTCTGGGCCCAGAAATCATGCCACTTCCAGGACCAGCCCATACCACCTGTAGCAGATTACAGAGAAAAACCTCCCTGAGTGCCAACTGTCTACAGATCCAGGATGGGGGCATGTGCCCCTGATCAGGCTCTGTTGGACTGGTGGCTGCAGCCCACCCAAGAGTCACAGGCATGAATGGCAGCAGCCCTGACCCCGGTCCTGGTCCCTGCCTGGACCCACCACTGGGGTCCAGGGGGTACTGTGCCGCCACTAGCAGGTCAACCTGGACCCATTGGGCAAGGGCATCAGCAGCCTGATGGTGCCCTGGGCCTTCCTGATACCCCCAAATCACCGTTGTGCCCCTAGCCAGACTCCAATAACTTGGTACCAACTTTCCTGAGAAATTAAGCATCCAGAGGGTAGGTATGTGGGAGCCACACCCACAAATCCCCTCCAGCTCAGCCGTACATACTCATTTATCAGCCTTGCTTTAGAGACTCATGAACACATCTTGAAAGAGAGAAAACCTGCAGTTAATCTTGGATCTACACAAGGCTGAACAGATCAGGGTAGATCAAAGGGGGGGGGGGCAGATCAGTCTGGTGTCCGCCCAAGCAGAGTCCTTAGCAGCCACTTGCTCCCACAATCCAAAATCACCACTGTGACCCTGGCAGACTACTCCATCCCGGGACAGACCTCGCCAAGATATAATCTGCTGAAATACCGGTATGCGGTTTTTGTGACTGAAATCTCCAGGCTTTCTTGGGGTTGAGATGGACTACCTTCCCCCACCTCCCTCTACCTCCAGAAGCCCTGGCAGTCATATCCATGCCCCAAAGTTGACACCCAGTTAAAAAAAGCTACTCCAGCTGTGCCTTCCTGATAAAAATACTGAACACCCTGAATATGATAACCTCTTAGTACCTGTATTGCAAACCATAAATGTGCCAAAGGAGAGAGATAAAGAAGAAAGATGTCTGCCATAGAAACAGACAGGGGCATAGGGGGTGGGTGGAGGGAAACTGAGGTCATTGGTGGTGGGAAATGGACGCTGGTGGAGGGATAGGTGTTGGATCATTGAATGACAAAAGCCTGATCATGAATAGCTTTGTGATTTCTGTCTCATGGTGATTCCAGAAAAAAAAAAGAAGAAAGAAGGAAGGAAGGAAGGAAGGAAGGAAGGAAGGCAGGAAGGAAGGAAGAAGTTGCCCTCAGCTCCCACCTGCTCTTTCTCAAATATTTCACTAGTTTGCAGCTCAGTAGGGAGTGAAAGTTAGCTAAAGTTCTCTCTTGGCAGAGTCAGGAAGAGGATTGGGGTTGTGACCCAGAAGGAGACACCCCACGGTTTCAGTACCCCCTTCCCTGGGGGAGGGAGTAGGCGGGGGGGGTGTCCAAGTAACAGTACTGACAGAGCGGCTCAGCAATGGAGTGACAGAGGAAACACCATGGGAGGGTTTGTCTCAGAAGCATGATGCAGACTGGAAGGTCCTGGGTGTCATTACATCCTCACCTCCCACCAATCAATGAAGCTTCCTAACCCACGAATCTTAGTGTCACACTGACACGTTTTCCAGGAGCCTTTTCTCTTTTGTCACTGTGGAAAAATACCAATTCTAAGATTACCATCTTAGACATTTTAAGGGTTCTAGGCTGTGCCACACTCAAAGTTGGTCACCTACCTGGGATGGAGAAGGGATCACTAAGTCAGTGTCAGTTGGAGGGATCACTCGGGATGGGATATGCGTGCTGAAAGTAGACTAGGGACCGAACATGATGGCCTCTCAGTATCTGTGTTACAAACCATAATGCCCAAAAGCAGAGAGTATGGGGGAAATTGTCTGCCATGGAGGCAGGGGAGGGGTGGGGATACTGGGGAAATTGGTGGTGGAAAATGTGCACTGGTGGAGGGACGGATGTTTGATTATTGTATGATTGTAACTCAAACATGAGAGCTTTGTAACTGTAACTCATGGTGATTCAATAAAAAAAATTAAATTAAAAAAACTGGCCATCTTGGGGCTCTTTGGCTCATGAGCTGAAGTTGCAGACCCATCAGTCAGTCCCCGTTCCCCGCCTGCCCCCGCCCCCAACGGCCCCCAGCACTGTCCTACTTCCTGCCCCTGAGCCCACCTAGGGCGGAAGCTCACAGGAGTGGGCTCAGGCAGTCCTGATCTCCCGGCTGGTTTCTCTTGCTCAGCACCTTGCTGCTGCGTCTCAGAGACGAGACGAGCCATGCAGGGCCACTCCTTCCTTCCCAAGGACGGGCACAGCCCTTTGGGTTTAGAGACCATGTTTTGTTTGTCCATTTATCGCTAAAGGGAAACTTGGGCTAACATCAAATCCCAGCGAGTGTGGACAATGTCGCTCAGACACAGGTATACAAATAGCCTTGATGGGAAATTGCTCTCAGGCCTGTGGCTCAAAGTAGAGCTGGTGGCTCCTACAGTGACTTCATCGTTATCATGTCAGGGACCCTCCCGGCTATTACAGCAGCTTCGTGGTTTCACACTGCCCCAACGGGGCACCAGGACCTTCATTTCACCTCAGCTGGTTGATGCACTAAGTTAATCTGGGGAGTTGCTACCCTAAGGGGGATGAGGTGCTGGGATTTAACTGATGTGTTAACTGAGGACCACAACTCTATGGAGCTCATGATGGGCTCATCAGCCACATGAGAGCAGCTTCTCCACAAGACAGCAGTGTGCCCGAGACACAATGTGAGGGTCTCTCCCCTGATGGAGCCATGACAGACACAGTCATGAGGGTCTCTCCCCTGATGGAGCTGTGACAGACACGGCCATGAGGGTCTCTTCCCTGACAGAGTAGTGACAGACATGGCCATGAGGGTCTCCTTAGCATGATGGTGCCACACTCAGTGTCCCTTCCACGGCTCTAGACTCCCTCATAGGACAAACACCTGTAGCCTCTGAAAGCAGAGGCCCGCCAGCAGGACAGCAGGGCTGGCTATGCAGGACAGCGGGCAGTGACACAGGGTGCTCTCAGAAAGGGGCCTGCCTCAGGGGGACTAGTTTTCTGGCACAAAGATCCCTCAATGTTTCCTGAGGCAAAAGCAGAGGAGTTATTTCTCTCAGTGGGAGAAGACAGTTGCCAAAATGAGGGAAAGGGGTTAAAACAGAATTTCTTTTTGTTCTCCTCAGCTACATCCATTTCCTGGGACTAAAGCAAGAAAAAGCACCTTGAGAACCAACAGCAGCCTCCCGGGTGACCAGTGAGGGCCACCCCTGAGCCCGGGGTCAGTCGGGCTGGAGCTCGGACCCACCGGCAGGCTGAGCAGGCTACAAACTACCCGGCCCCTTCACTGTCACTGTTCCACAGACAGACCTGGAGTCAGGGTGCTGGGTGCAGGGTCCTAGAAACTGTGGGGACAGTGAGAGAGTTCTGAGTGAGCCAAGTGCCCCAAAGTCACTCTAGACCAGCTCCAGAGTGGCTGTGCAAGTTTCTGGCACATGGATCAGTGTGGCCTGGTGTGGCCTTCTGTGGTGAAACAGGGCTGTGCGTGGGAGCATGGACAAGCGGTGGTCTGGCCCAGAGCCTCCGGGCAACATAGGCATGTGGCCATTTGCGCCTTTCTTACTGTTCGTGACCCACAGGAACGAGGAGGTGCTGTCCCAGACGTTGGGACTCGCATGCTCGGAGAGTACCGTCACCTGGTCCAGCTCCCACAGGCCCCGTGAACCGTCCTCACCCACACTGGGTGCTGGGCAGGCACCGGGTGGAGACATGAACGGGAGCTGCTTCCCTGACACGACTCCGGGCCCCAGCATGACCCCAGCCTTCAGGGCCAAGAGGCAGCATGAGAATGGGGTGGGAGGGGGCAGGGCTGGAAGTTTAAGCCCCAGTCACCCGACTTTCCCTAGAATCTTGCTTCTGGAACATGCTAAACAGGGAGGGTTTGAAAGTCACGTGGGCAACCCTTTAGGAAGAGAACGTGACTCAAGAGGCCCTGAGGATGACATAGGGTGACATGGGTGACAGCTCCTTCTCACAGAGGGGCTACCCCTAGATCCAAGAGGAAGAGCCGGCAGATCTCAGCAGTGAGGAGAAAGGGCTCAACATGCAACCCTCTCTCCTAGGGACAATGGGATCCTCCCCAAGACCTGTTCCACCACCTTCCACCACCTTCCACCACCCTTGGGTGCTGCTACAGCCGTTCCTGTCACCTTTCCTCACCACCAGCGCAGACACACTTGCCAATTCTTCCAGCTGGGCTCAGAGCTTCCCACTCCAGAGTAGGAACGTGAGGGACATCTGATCCCCTAGCTGTGATTCTAGCCTGAAAATCCTCAAGTTTCATCAGCTGCTACCTCACAGCAGCGAATCTGGTTTTTTTTTTATTCTTGTTTTTAATAGTGTATTTCCTGACCTTATTCCAACAGGAAATGCCATCAAGAACCTCTCTGAAGTCTTTTACTTACTTCCTTTACAATCACCTTCAGATTTTCTGGGGGGGGGGGAGGGTGCTGGGGTGCCAGTGATAGGAGAAATGTAAACAGGCCACAGCCTACCCTTAGGGGATTGAAGGGCAGTCAGATCAGATAGCCTGATTTACACAAACACACTTAAACAGGTGCATTGTTTCCCTTCTCTGTCAGCTGATGCTGCCTGAAAGACTTGGAGGCCACAAAATACTATTATTGTGTCTTCAAATAGTATGATAAGATTGTATTGTCTTACAGGCTTAACCTTGGTTTCTTAAGAAGCCAGAGGATTATCAAGAAGAGACGGTCAGAAACAACAGCACCCAGCTAAAGCCCACGGCAGGGCTGGAGGGTGAGCCAGTCACTGGGGGCTCACCCAAAGCGTAGCTGCCCAGCGGCATCCTGAAACATCCCAGCTGATGCTGAGGCTGGGAACTCAGCACTGCCCCCCTGTGTCACAAAGCAGACACCACTGAGGAGGCCACATCCCATGGGCCTGCAGCTCCCCTCGAGCATTTCGAGGTGCTGAGAGGTGGAGAGTTGGCTGGGGCCATAAGCCACACCACCCTCGTGTGAGGCCTTTTCTGGTCCTTTCCTGCAGAGCTGGAGAGCAGGTGGGTACCACCCCACACTCTCTACTTGTGTGGGGGTATCCTGCAGAGAGCCATTCTCTCTGGCTAGCTGTGCGTGACCCTCAGCCACGGCCAATCCTTCTCTGTCAGCTCAGATGCTCAGGAGATCAGAGCTGTAGACAAATTAGGGTGGCGTGCCCCTCCCTGATGCGCGAGGTCCCAGTTTGGGAAAGGCAGGGCATATTTCCGAGCAGCAGAGAGTGTGCTCCACAGGGACAAACTGAGAACCCCCCACCCGCGGTTGCGTGCAGTTCTCAGACTCACGGCTGCAGCAGTTGCTAAGTGGAAGAGCATGTGATTTGCATAGTATAAGGCCCTGGGTTTGAGCTCTAACCCCCAAAAGACAAAACAAACAAGCAAACAAAAATGCCAAACCCAAACCCTGCACACAACAAACCCCACCATACAAAAAATAAAAACAGGCTGCAGGTTTTTGTCTGTTTCCAAGTGTCAGAAGGACAGAATAACTTCAGCCCATCTGTCCACAGGACTCTGCCAAGGGGAGAACGGGCAATGCTGTGAGCCCACTGCATGGGCTCCACAAACCCTGTCACCTCAACATGAGCCAACTCATCTGGATCCTGATCAGGAAGGGTTCTCGGGGTCAGTCACCAGGCCCTTCTGAGGTCACATACTCGCCTCTCCCTGGCCCTCAGCGGCCCTGCCCATCCATCATCCATCGCTGCCCCAAACAAACAGGTTCTCGTGGCCCTAAAGCAAGCCCGGGAGCCATGCATCTTGGCCACACCCTCCACCTGCGGCTGGTGCCCTGACGACAGAAAACAAACACAGGTTTCCCTTCTTTTCGGGCTGCTGGCCTGGTCATCTGCCTGAACAGGAAAAACAAGCTGCAGGGTCGAGATTGTATCACAGCGATAACCATCGGGGATGTTCTCCTCACCCCAAGTTCCTACTCCAAGAGTGGAAACACAGCCAGTGGGCTGAGTGATGGGATGAGTGACATGGCCAGGCCAGAGTGGCCCCCAGGCCACAGGAGCACGAGCCAGGGGACTGTCTGCACCTACCTTTATGGTCGTGCTGGGACCCACTTCCTGCAGCAGAGATATCTCTGGGGGGCTCCTGGGCAGCCCATCATCCTCGGAGCTCATGCCTGTGTCGTCTCCTCGCTTGACTGGAAGGCCCCCTGGAGGCGGTGGCCCCATTTTCACGTTACACTGTATTTTTAACTGGAGGGAAATACAGAATAGTGGCAGTTGTTTTTGTTGGCAAATTTTATCAACAAATCCTCCTGCTGCACTAGATTCATTCCAGGGATGCTTTCACTGTCCTCGGCCCTGTGCAGGGGACGGGATTGACAGCACCAGCCACTCCCTTGCTGGTCCCCTGCCCTGTGTGTCTCCCACCGGGCGAGCTTCAGGAAGTGCAGGCAACTCTACTCCCCACACACAGCCGAGGAAACACGGAACACACCCAGAGCTCCCCTCGAAGCTGGCAGGCCTGCAAGCCTGGGGAACATTGCTTACCTGCAGAGCTTTAATTCGGTCGCACACATTTTCTTGGGAAAACACCCTCACCGGCCGCGCAGGATCCTGTCCCGACTCAGGAATGAAAATGCTGTCGTGGGAGAGGGCCCGGCTGCCCAGGGCACCCCTGGAGTCCCTGGGAGAAAGGAGGGGCTGTGAGATCCGGACTCAAACATGCAGGGAAAGGTGCATGCAGAGCTCCTTGGTGGTGGCTTTAGTGGGGTCCTCATGAGGCCTTCACAGGGCCTTAAAGGCCTTTGTAGAATCTTAGTGGGGCCTTGTAGGCCTTAGCAGGGCCTAAATGGGGCCTCACTGGGGCCTTGTAGGACTTTAGTGGGTTCTAATGGGGCCTCAGTAGGGCCTTACAGGACTTTGTAGGACTTTCATGGAGTCTTGTAGGACCTTAGCAGGGCCTCAGTGGGGCCTTGTAGGACCTTAGTGGGGCCTCAGTAGGGCCTTGTAGGACCTAAGTGGGCCTCAGTGGGACCTTGTGGGGCCTTAGCAGGGCCTCTGTGGGGCTTTGTGGGACCTTACTGGGGCCTTAGCAGGACCTCAGTGTTGCCTTGCAGGGCCTTAGCAGGGTTGCTCCACTGGACCTGGCAGAGCTCCGCTTGCTGTGGGCTGGCATGCAAAGCCCTGTGGTACAACACAGGGCCAGGGAGCAAACTCACTGTCTCACTCATGCTAGGCACGTGCTCTACCCCCTGAGCCATCTCCCCAGCCCCTGTATGCATTGTTTTTTTAATTTACTTTTTACTTGGGGCCACACTGGTGGTGCTCAGGGCTTACCCCTGGCTCTGAGCTCAGGGGTCACTCTTACAGTCCAGGGGGATGGGGGGGAACCATATGGGATGTCAGGGATTGATGTTGGGTCAGTCGTGTGCAAGGCAAATGTCCTGCATGCTACGCTATGACTCCAGCCCCTGCCTGTATCTCTCACTGCCCAGCTTCCACTGTCCTGTGGAACTGGCGGTCCAGCTTTGAGAGCACTGTGGAGTTGGGAGGTCTCCTCACGGGTGCCAAAGGCTGTGGGAATTACTTTTATTGCCTGCAGGAGGAAGGAGGTGCTATTGGGCGGGCCTGGAGCCAGGAGAGTGGAGGCTTTCCTGAGGGGCTTGAGGGCGGCTTATGTTGGCCACGGACCAGCCCCTCAGAGACATCCCCACGGGTCATCCAAAACACACATCCACTGGACCTAAAACCAGATCTGCAAAGAGGCAGGCTGGGGGTCTGGGGTCGCAGCTCTATCCCCAGCCTCAGGATCAAGCCTCTATGCAGATGCTTGGGACATTCATGAAATGCCCTGAGCGGAAGTCGGATGGAAGTCGGATGCTCATAGGACAATAGGTGGAAGGAGGTGATCGAGTCCTGGTGATGAAGGAAGGAACACCTGCTCTGGCAGAAACAACCTGTCTCCAGCACAGCCTGGCCCTCCGACGGACAGCCCTGTTCACTGCACATCCAGTGTGCTGGGCAGAGATTTGATTTTGATTCAGCTTCTTCTAGTCTGCAGAGTGAGCTGGCACACAGGGAGGCTTCAGAGCCAGGAAAGTGTGGGAGAGGGCAGCAAGGGAAGGGGCAGGCAGGCCGTGGCACATGGCAGTGCACTCCTGGGTCTGCCTCCTCCCATGGGCCTCCATGACCCCAAGCGGGGAATATCACCACTGTTCGCACACCTCTGCTCTGCCTCACGGGGGAAGGAGTCAACTTGAGAAGACTGATGCAGAGACACATGGGCAACATGCACTAACACGAGGCTAAGCACAGGACACGTTCATGGAAGACAGGCAGAAAGCGTTGTGTGTCCCTCAGAAAGTGCCTGGGCATACTCAGTGGGGACAGGACATCATGTAGTGAGGACTCTGTACCCAGGCAGCAGCGAAGGACACAGGGAACAAGCAGTGGGCTGTCAGCTCCCTGTGGCAAAGGGGCCCACGGACAAATCTGAGCACATATGAATAGGTATGTGTGTGTGTGTGTGTGTGTGTCTGTTCTTAAAAATAAAAACCAGTAAAAACAATCTTCCCTCAGAAGGCCAGAACGAGATGAAGAGACAGACCAAAGGACTCACATTCTGTCTCTCAAACTATACAAATGTTTTGATAATTTAAAGACAAATCAAACAAAAAGAACTAGAACTAGAAAACAAGGACTTGTATCAGGCTATTTATGTAGCTGGACAGAAATAACCATATTGCTGTTATTAATATTATCATTATTATTATTTTGGTTTGGGGACTCAGTGCTCAGAGCTTACTCTTAACTCAGTGCTCAGGGATCCTTCCTGGCAGTGCTCAGGAGACCATATGTGGTGCTGGGGATCAAACCCAGTTTGACTGCACACGAAGCAAGTGCCCTACCCACGTACTATGATTCCAACCCTCACAATAAGATAATTTGTAAGAACCAAAAAAAATGGACCAAAGATATAAAACTTGTATCCACTAATAGTATTAGTCACAATCTAACAGAATGTCATTATTGAACTACACTTGGTTAATATTATTAGTAAGTATATTGACTCAGAGGACAATGCAGTAGCTGAGGTAGCGCTCACTGGCTGGCCCGAGTTAGCTCTCCAGCACCACCCATGAAAAAGCAGATCAACAAAATTTTTAAAACAGTGAAAACAGAATCATAGCACAGAATTTTATCTTATTTTATTTTATTTTTGGGTCACACCCAGCGATGCACAGGGGTTACTCCTGGCTCTGCACTCAGGAATTACTCCTGGAGGTGCTGGGGGACCATATGAGATGCTAGGAATTGAACCCGGGTCGGCCGCATGCAAGGCAAATGCCTGACCCGCTGTGCGATTGCTCCAGCCCAAGCACAGAAATTTTTACAATGCATAATTCCAGTGTGATAAAGGGAGTAATGACATTATTATAAATATACTTCAGGATGAAAATAATAAAAATTTTGTTTGTTTTATAAGAACCAAGACTTCCAGGAAAAAGAAAATTGCATTTAAATTGAACTTAAACAAAAATTTAAAGAAATATTTTTCTCATTAGTTTGAACTAAAAATTATGAAATTAATTATTAAATCATATTCTCCTCCCATTTAAAGATGATAAGTGTGAAATGTGGCCCAAGGTAAAGAGCACGCCTTGCAAGCATGAGATCTGAGTGTAATTCCCAGCACTGCAAAAAAAAATTAGCTTAAAGTTAAGAGATAGGGTGGGCCAAAAGAGAACTTGTGCGTAACTTCTGTGAACACAGCTGCTCTGCTCTGAGACCAACCTTAAATACCAATGAACACTGCGGGGCAGGGGCAGAAGCCAGACTGGAGTCAGAGAGAGTGCCCTGTCAAGAATGAAACCCCTCCACCAAGCAACAAGCTGCAAATGAAATTCCTAGTCTGTAGAACTTTCTGCAGAGAGGCAAGAAAGTGGGTAATAGACACCTGCTGAAATCTTTCACTTACAACACTGAAGTGGAAGCAAGATAGTTTATACCCAGAGGGGTGAGACCATTGTTGTCAGGTGCCACTTTGGTGGTGTCTTGTGATCTTGCTAGTAGATGTCACACTGGGTCTCACTCTCCATAGTAAGTTATTCTGAGGACAAATACTCAAGGAGCACCACCGACCTCTAGGGCAGTGGGTGGAGCTGAGAGACAATTACCAATAGCTCTTTCTGCTGACAGACTGAAACCTTGACCCAAATAGTCCACATCTGACTGGTGTTAAGAAAGCCACACCCTACAAAAGAAATGGCAACCTTGTGATCTTAAAGCCCTGATCACTGCCAGCGTTGGCTAGAATATAAACCTTTGCTGTCCATCTGCATCCATATGTAGTGGAAATAATGGGAGATGGAGGGAAGTTATCTGAAGAAGACTTCAAAGTAACACTCCCAATGATGACATAAACAAATGAAAGAAAATTTCACAGACAGGAGATGCAAGAAAAGTGTGAGAAAAGAATGAGAGAACATAGGAGCAGAACTAATACGTAACAGAGGGAATCATTAGGACAATGGAAGAAGATGAAAATTGAATCAGTGAGCTCGAAGGTAAATTAGTGGAAACCATCCACAAAGACAATAAAAAAGAACTAAAAACAATGAAGGTAAAATATGAGATACATGGGACAGGATCAAGATGAACAATATTCACATCATAGAGGCTCAAGAAGGAGAAGAAAGGGAGAAAGGCACAATTCCATTTGAAAAAATAATAGATGAAAACTTCTCCAGGCTGAGAAAGGACTTAGATACCCAGATCCATGAAACAAAATAAACCCAAACAGATGCACACCAAGACGCATTATAATAAAACTGGCAAAAAATAAAAATAATTTTAAAAATAGCGAAAGCAAAGTACTGAATCACAAACAAGAGAAACTTTATAAGTTTTGCCATAAGAAATCAGCAGACTTTCCCATTGAATCTACAGGTCAGAAAGATATCAGCAAAAAGTTAATATAAAAACTTCAACCAAGAATATTCTACCTATCCAGCTTATTATTTGGATCTGAAGTGAAAATAAAGACCTTTGACCAAAATTTTTTAAATTAATAATTCATCATCAGTTAGCAGCCTGCCAAGAAATACTTAAGGGAATTCTATAAAAGGAAAAGAAACCTAACCTGGGAGTAGTAAGGTACCCAGAAACAAAATATTGGAGCTAGAAGGAGAACAACATAGGACTTTTATTTATTTTCAAATTTGTTATTTCCTTGTTTTCAGGTATGAACAATACTACTAACAACATTACTAAAACTTGTATGAAACCACAAGACACCCCACTTCCCCAAAGAGTCAAAGTAATCCTGAGGGAAAAAAGATTAAAAACCATTGTTCCCTGACTTTAAAAAATTTTTTTAATTGAATCACCATGAGACACACAGTTACAGAGCTGTCCATAATTATGTTTTAATTGTACAATATTCTGACACCCATCTGTCCACCAGTGTACATTTCCTACCACCAATGTCCCCAGTTTGCCTCCTACCAATTTCCCCCAAGCCTGTCTCTATGGCAGGCATTTGTTCCTCGACTTTAAACTATGGCACACAGAAAAAATGGACTAAAAACTAGATTCTAGAAATAACCCCCTGGACATATGGACAGTCAATTTATGACAAAGGAGCCAATGACAAAACATGGAGATAGAAAACATTCTTTAACAAATGGTACTGGGAAAATTGAATGCAGTGAAATTGTATCATTATCTCACACTGTATACAAAAAGTAGATGAAAATTGATTGTAGACCTGGACTTTAGACTGTAATTTATAAAATACATTGAAGAAAGTATAGACAAAAGACTTCATGATACTGATTTCAGAGGTATTACCAGTGAATCAGTTCCATTGGCAAGGAAAATGAAAGTAAAAGACAAATGGGACTACATTAAACAAAAGCATTTCTGCACAGTGAAAAGATCTATTGCTAAAATAAAAAGACATATTGTTGAATGGGAGAGGATACTTGCACACCATACATATGAAACAGGATTAACTGTCAAGATATATAAGGCATTCACAAAATTCAACAATAAAAAACCAAATTATCCTGGGGCTGGAGCAATACCACAGAGGGTAGGTCTTCGCCTAGCATGCGCTGACTTGGGTACGATTCCCAGCATCCCATATGGTCCCCTGAGCACCATCAGGAGTAATTCCTGAGTGCAAATCCAGGAGTAACCCATGTGCATTGCCAGGTGTGAACCACCCCCCACAAAAAAACAAATTATTCCATCAAAAACAGGGGGAATAGCTGAACAAATACTTGCCCCCAAAAGGCATACAGAGAGCAACCCAGCACACTACTGTTTATCAAGTAAATGATAACAAAAATAAGAATGATACATAATGAGATATCAAATCTCATATAAATGAAAACTACCTAGATACAAAAAGCCTGAAGCAATAAGTTCTGGTAGGGACATAAACAAAATGTGACCTTCATTCAGCTTCAAGTGGAATGTAAACTGGTTCCAAGTCCATGGAAAAGTTAGGAAGTGTCTTTTAAAAATTATAAATACCATATTGTCTAGTAATTACTCCTAGATATATATCCGAGAACCAATCTGAAATTATATATGCACACCTCTTTCTTTAAAGATCTATTTACAAGTCAAGATCCAGAAACCACAAACTAATGTATATACACAATGGAATACTACTCAGCTATAAAAAAAAGGTGTCTTAAGTAAAATATGTCAGAAGGAGAAAGATGAATATGGGATGATATCACTCATATATGATATGTAAATTAATAAAGCAAGAGAATGGAAAAATGTCTAATAAAAAGAAACTTAAACTCTTATCACATACCTGAGGTGACCAAGGGGCCAGCAGGATCAGAAGGCCTCCATAGGAAGTGATTAGGGACAATGACACTTTGGGAGAGTGGGGTGTGGTAACACTGTATCCCTAAAATATGAACATTTATACTCTTATAAGAAAGTACTCTTGTACTTTCAATGCACGTACACTAGCATCAGATGCATCCATCGAGGACCTGATGGTACAAGCGCGAATGATCAAGTA
>JAOXYA010494538.1:0-15067 GCA_028565675.1 Sorex palustris | reverse complement strand
TATTCCGCCCGCTCGGAAGAGCCTGGCAAGCTATCCGTTGTGTATTCGATATGCCAGAACCAGTAACTACAACTGGCTAAAGGCACTAGTGACCTAAAATTCTGTTTCTTTTTGTGCCCTCGTTCTGAAGACCTTCCCAGGCTTTTGTTTGTTTCTTGATTTGGGACCACACATGATGCTCGGGTTACTCCTGGCTCTTCACTCAGGAATTACTCTGGCGGTGCTCGGGGACATGTGTGGGATGCTCGGGATCGAACTTAGAGCTTGGCCGAGGCCAAGGCAAGCACCCTCTGCGCTGCACTGTCGCTCGGGGTCCTGGCCTTCCCCCATTTAGGAAGCTGTTGACTGCTCCCTCTTTCCAGATTCTGGAAAGTGCTTCTGGATTCTTGCAAAGCTCTTAAATGCCCCCCCTTCTGCCCTACCCCCCCTTTCCCTTGCTGTCTCTTTTATTTAGATTTCTTCGTAAGCATTGATGCTGCCCAGAATTTTGTTTTCCACTTCCAGCTTCTAGTGTTCGAGGAATCACTGCTCGTTTTGGCCGACAGTTCTCCTTCTCCTACTTCCCACTGCTCCGGTGAACACCCGTGTCTTGGGGTGGGGGCTCCTCCCTCTGTGTCCCCACAGTGCCCCATCATTCCCCTGCCACTGTCCCTCCTGTGCCCTCAAAGTAGGGGCAGGAAATCTCTGACCTGAGCATTCCCAGCACCTGCCTAACGAAAGCCTGAGACAGAGCACATTTCTGTTTATTAGGCATCGGCATGGAAAAGTTTCAGACACTGGACCAAAGTGATAGTCCGGCGGGTAGGGCATTTGCCCTCCTTGCAGCTGACCCAGGTTTAATCCCTGGCATCCCCTGTGGTCCCCCAGAGCACTGCCAGGATTAACTCCTGAGTGCTGAGCCCTCGAACATTGCTGGATGTGACCCCCTCCCCCAAAAAAGCAATATAAATCAATAAATCCAAACCCTTCAACTTGTTCTCGCACTCAGCTCACCCAGCCCCTTCATCTCCAGGCCTCTGTGACTCTGTTTCCTCTCTCAAAGGCAGCCCCGAAGCGCCCATGCTAGCACTTTCAGAGCCCTCCTCACTTCCTTCACCCCCGCCGCTCACCCAGAGACCGAGACAAGGACCCACTTCAATAAGTCTCTCTCGACTGAGCCTGCCGGTTCTAGAGCTCAGACTGCTTTTTTCAGTTTGAGCCCCATTTCCCCCTTCACTGGCATGGTAATCCTTCCAGAGCAAAGTGTGCATTTTTTTTCTCTCTCTTTTTTTAATTTTATGTAGTCTTACAAACTTACAGACTTACAAACTCGACAGACTTACAAACGAACAAACTTTTGTGATTACGTTTCAGTCATACAGTGATTGAGTACCCATCCCTCCACCAGTGCCCATTCTCCACCAACCAATGTTCCCAGTATCCCTCCCCATCCCAACCCTCCCCCTGCCTCTGTGGCAGGCACATTCCCTCTTATTCTGTCTCCTTTTGGGTTTTATGGTTTGCAGTACAGGCACTAAGTGGCCATCATGTTTGGTCCATGGTCTACTTTCAGCAGGCATCTCACATCCCAAGCGATCCTCCAACCGTCATTTACTTGGTGGTCCCTTCTCCATTCCAGCTGCCTTTTCCCCCAGCATGTGAGGCCGGCTTCCAGCCTGTGGAGCAATCCTCCTGGCCCTTATCTCTACTATCCTTGGGTGTTAGTCTCCCATTATGTTACTTTATATTCCACAAATGAGGTGCCTGCATTTCTTAAAGAGATTCATCAGTGTTACTTTAAGCAGGTTACCATTACTTGAACGTGGCCAGTCTTGTTTTTTAATTACCAATAGCCCTTGAATTAACATTGTCATTGCCACGAAGTTTGTGGGGCTTGGTTTGGTCGGTCCTGTGGCACTATGAATAGTGATGTATGTTTGTGTGGGCCACAGCTGTGGTTAGTGTTTTCCAATCAATAGATCATGGATACTTTGTCCTTCAAACGATTGCTGCTCTTCTGGTTTTAGCCTGAGTCTTCAGATTCCTTTAGGAATCTGAGGCAGTACGCATTGGCATTATTCTTGTCACTTTCATTTTCTCGCTGGGATGTGAAGTGGGAATGTGATGTGAGTCAGAGGGTTTCTGGTAGTGGGTGTTTCTTAGCTTACCGGAAAGGCTACCTGCAGGTTCTGATAGCCACTGGCCATCTCTAAACTTATTCTTGTATTCAAGGCTTTAGGCTGTACATAAGACTTCTCTCCAGGTTTTTCTGCATCGTCTCCCAATATCTTTTTTCTTTCTTTCTTTCTTTTTTTAAACGGAATCACCGTGAGATACAGTTACAAAGCTTTCATGTTTGAGTTTCAGTCATCCAATGATTGAACACCCACCCCTCCACCAGTGCACATTTTCCACCACCAATGTCTCCAGTATCACTCCCTTTCCAACCCTCCCCCTGCCTCTATGGCAGACAATTTCCCCCATACTCTCTCTCTGCTTTTTTGGCATTATGGTTTGCAATATAGATACTGAGAGGCTATCACATTTGGTTCTTTATCTACTTTCAGCACACATCTCCCATCCCGAGCGATCCCTCCAACTGTCATTGGCTTAGTGATCCCTTCTCTATTCCAGCTGCCTTCTCCCCCAGCTCATGAGGCAGGCTGCCAACTCTGGGGCAGTATTCTTTTTTTTGAGAGAGAGAGGTTTTTTTTCTTAATTTTTATTAGTGAAACACCATTAAGTACAGTTGTAGACTCTACTGATTATTCTTCTAGGAGCCTCAAGCCTCTAGGAGTGTGTGTAGGTCATGCTTCTCCACATAATGGCAGTAGGGTGGTACAATGAGGGAGGAGTTATGAAAAGAACATGTTCCGATCTCAAGGAATTGTCTGTCAGTTTCATAGGAGATGTGTTGTAGACGGGACAGACGTAGAGAGAACGGGGGAGAGTCTCTGAGAAGAAAAATGGCAGTTCATTGAAAGGGAGCCTGAGGAGCAGACTGATGAGAAAAATCCCTCAGCTGTAAACACCAGAGTTGCTTACCACAGAGACTAAACAATCCCTTTAGGAACCGCTTCAGGCGTTTGGAGTAGGGATTAGCAAAAGAGAATGTGGACATTGTTTCTGTTTGCCTTTAACAGAAACACTTATCTCTGGTTTATGTGGGGCTGCTCTCACAGTGACAAGGTGTGAGGGAATCAGCATTTTCCTTCTTTAATCCCTCCCTGGCTGCCCTTGTGTCCCCGTAGTCACCAAGCCTGGCTGGTCCAGTGTGAGAAGGGGTTGGGTCCTGGGAACAGGTATAGAGAGAGAGGAAGCGTCTTCCCACCAAAGGATGACGGCTGAGAAGGCCAAAGGTTCTCCAGCATCCTGTGGGATGCACCCTGAGGAAGGAAAGAGGAGGAGGCAGGAAGAGTTGTTCGGTATGTTTGTACGTGACAGAGTGGATGGCACCAAGGAAGAGGAGGGGCAGGGACTCGGGAGAGACTCTCTGAGGAAGCAACGCAGTGATCAGAGCAGAGATGAGTCAGGTTTGAGTCAGAGTGAAGGGGATTCAGCGGAGTCGGGAGAGTGGGCTCGCTTGCCCGAGAGGGGCGCGGGGCTTCTCGACCGTGAAGTGACATTTTAGCTGGAATGTGTCACCAGCATCACGAGCTATGAGAGAACATGCTAAAACATTGTTTTTCAAGGGGCTTTTCTGTTATTTTTTTTTAAAAAAAGATTGTTTTTTCTAGGCTTTGTTTCTCAGTAACTTTGCTGCTGGCCTGCCTCTGGGAAGGCCTGGGTGAAGTCAACAGACGAGAGCTATATATTTGATTGAGAAAAGGCAATTGCTGTTTTGGG
This sequence comes from Sorex palustris, assembly GCA_028565675.1. Taxonomy (NCBI): domain Eukaryota; kingdom Metazoa; phylum Chordata; class Mammalia; order Eulipotyphla; family Soricidae; genus Sorex; species Sorex palustris. The sequence goes on along the minus strand of JAOXYA010494538.1, from coordinate 11,242 downwards.
GGCCACACCCAGCAGTGCTTACTCCTGGCTCGGTACTCAGGGGTTACTGCAGGTGGTGCTTTGCGGGGCGGGAGAGGGGTGATTTGTCGTGCTGGGGATCAAACCATGGTCTTCCCACATGCAAAGCAACTTCACCTCTGTACTAAAGAGAGAAGAATTTCTTTTTTTCAGGCATTAATAAAATTTCTGTTGGTTTTTTTTGTTTGTTTCTTAGTTTGTTTCTTAGTTTTGTTTGGTTTTGAAGCCACACCGGCGGTACTCAGGGTTCACTCCTAGCTCTGCACTCAAGGGTTCACTCCTGGCAGGGCTCAGGGGACCATTTGGGAGGCCGGGGGTCAGCTGTGCGCCAGGCAAGTGCCCCATCCACCGTGCTATCACTCCAGCTCCGTCTGTTGCCCTTGTTTATTTGAGAACTAAGAAAACAGAGGGAAATATTAACAGTAATCCATGCCACCGAGCCCTAGCACTCTTTTTTTTTTTTTTTTTGCTTTTGGGTCACACCTGGCGATGCCCAGGGGTTCCTCCTGGCTCATGTACTCAGGAATTCCTCCTGGTGGTGCTTGGGGGACCATATGGGATGCTGGGAATCGAACCCAGGTCAGCCTCCTGCAAAGCAAGTGCCCTATCCGCTGTGCTGTCGCTCTAGCCCCGCCCAGGACCCTTGCCCCCGCCCCACCGTGCTGGGGGCAAGCAGGGTGTTGGTGCTCACTGATTTCTCTTAGCGTGGAAGGGAACAGAGTTTGTAGAGGGAAAAGAGGGGGAAAAGTGGCCGAGAGAACTGCCACTGCAGGCAGTCCGTGGCATGTGAGCCAATAGGTGCCCAAGAAGAGGAAGAAGCAGTGTGGGCGGCTGGCTGCCAGCCGGAGGCTGGGGGGAGGGAGCTTGTGCATCCTGGGTCACAGTGACCTTGTCGGGAATAGTGGTGGCGGAGGAGCTGGGCTTGTTGAGAACCAGTGAGGTGACTCCCAGGGACTGAAACAGGTGGTGTGTAAAAGTAACAACTCCAAAAGACAGGAAAATGCTTTGTTTTATTAAAAAAACTTTTTTGGCTTCTAGTAGTATTGATAGGTTTCTCCTGGACATAATTCCAACACCACACCTGTCACCAGTGTACCTTTCTCCCTCCCATACGGATTCCACCCCCTGCCCCTCTCACCCTTTGACTTAATCCTGTGGATCATTTCCCCCCGATATGTTGCCTTTGGATCTTTGTTGCTCCCTCACTGCGTGTCTTTAAGCCCCATGGATGAGAGAGCTCATTCCGTGTCTGCCCCTCTCCTTCAGACTGACCTCCCTCAGCATGGTACCCTCCAGTTCCATTCCTGTCGCTTCCAACGGTGTGATTTTTGTTGCTTTTTAGAGCTGCATAGTATTCCGTTGTGTGCCACTCCTCTTGATCGGGTCCTCTGTAGTCGGGTTGTTTCTGTACCTTGGCTGTTGTACCAAGTGCGGTGATGAACACAGCCGTGCATGTAATGTGTGACTTTAATATTAAGGCGTTCTTGTTGTTGTTTTGAAGATTGACGGCAAAAAGTGGTATTGCCAGGTCATATAGGAGTTCTGTTCTTATTTTTTTGGGAAATCTCCGCCTTGCTTTCTACAGAGGTTGAACTAGATGACATGCCCACCAGCCGTGGATGAGGATCCCTGCCTCACCCCCAGCGCTGGCTCTCTCCAGATTTTTTGATAATGTGCCATGAGGTGTGAGATGGCATCTCACTGTGTCAGTTTGCGTTTCTCTAATTATGAGTGATGAGCGCTTTTGCAGATTCCTGTCGGCCATCTGTATGTAACCTGCGCTTCCGTGGGGGAAGTGTCTATTCATCTCCTAACCCCATTTATGGATGGGGTTGTTGGATTTTTTGTTTTGTTTTGTTTTGTTTTTGGTTAAGTTGAGCAAGTGCTTTATAGATCTTGAATATCAACAACCCTTTATCCGAAGTATTGTGTGCCAGTACTTTCTCCCATCCAGGCGGGTTAAGACGGGAAAATGCTTTCCATTTTCAACAACAAAAACGTAGACCGTGATTTCACTTCCAGGTAAAATGGCCTCAGCAGTTTCGAAACCCAGTTGGAAAGCGATTTCCTTCTAGCTGTTTTCCTTGGTGCAGTTACCTGGAGACTAAGCCAGAGTCGTGTTTTCCTCTCTGTCCGACTGCAGGTTACATCCTGAGCGTAGTCCTGCTCACCCTGCCCAGGCAGCACCTGGTCCAGCTCTACCTGTATTTTTTGACTGCCCTGCTCCTGTATGCTGGACATCAAATCTCCAGGTAAGAACATGACACCCGGTTTCTAAATCTGTGACTGAACGGAAAGTTCTCCTTGCCAGTAAGATGCTCATCACGCCTTGTGTTCACAAACCGAGGGGTTTGCGGTAGGAAGGTGGCCCACAGGTAAGGCATGTGCCTTATTATGTGGGAGACCTGGCCTCAGTCACCAGTGCTGCAAAATAGGCAAGTAACCCCAAAAGAAACTTGGTTTCTTGTCTTGTCTCTCTCTCTTTTTTCCCCCCCTCTTTTGGGCCACACCTAAGTGATGCTCTAGAGCTTATTCCTACCTCTGCCCCAGGGACCTGGAGGTGGTGCTGGGGTTTCCAACTGGGCACCTTAATCTCTGTAATTTCCAGCCCCTTGACAAATTTGTCACCTAACTTGTACGGTCATATATTGGACTACTAACTGGAGATGATTCCTCAGAATGTTAACATTTTCTGAGAAGTTTTGTTAGGCAAAATTCAAATTTAAGGTAAGAAAACCCCTTAAAAATGGAGCTTTAAGAAAGAATAAGGTAGGGGCTGGAGAGATAGTCCAGTGGGTAAGGCACTTGGTTTCTTTTCTTTTTTCTTTCGGGACCATACCCGAGTGGAACCCAGAGCTTACTCTGGCCTTGCCTTGGATGCAGCCAACTGGGTTTGATCCCTGGCACCCTATATGGTCCCTGGAGCCTGCCGGGAGTATAGAGACAGAAGTAAGCCCTGGGCACAGATGGGCATGGCCCCAGAACAAAGACACAGGCACGGTACAAGAAAAGATGAAAGCAAACTAAGAAATAATACAAAACAGCTAACAAATGCCCCAATAAGAAATTCTTGAATGATATTTGCTGAGTTTATGATACATACTTATTTCTTTCATAGTTTTTTTTTTCCTTTTTTGGGTCACACCCGGCAATGCACAGGAGTTGCTCCTGGTGCATACACTCAGGAATCACTCCTGGCGGTGCTCGGAGGACCATATGGGATGCTGGGAATCTAACCTGGGTTGGCCGTGTGCAAGGCAAACGCCCCACCCACTGTGCTATTGCTCTCTAGCCCCAGGATTTTTTTTTTTAAAGATTTTTCAAGATAAGTTATTGGTGAGAATATTTTAAAGTTTGTGGTTTAAGATAAGTTCTTTAACTTTCTGCCCTCCAGCTGCCCAGGGTGTGATTAAATTCCTGGGTGGCGGAATGCAGTTCCCCTCTGTGGCCACGTCACCGGACGTCATCTGCCCTGTGGGACTGAACCTTTCTGTGATGTGGGAGCTGCTCGTGAGTGGTGACATCCTGGCTCTCCGTGCCAGGAGCACCCACCCCTCTGAGCTGTGACAACTAAAAATGTCTCCAGACATGGCAAAATGTCCTCCCCTCCTGGGGGTCAAGTCATCCTGGATTGACAACCGCTGCCTTCAAGTCTGTCCTCTTGAGAACTGGCTCCCTCTTTTCAGTAGGAAGAGACTATCAGTGCATTCCTTATTCAAAATGGCCCTGACCAGGGCCTGCGTGCTATTGTGTGGCGGGGAGGGCACTTGCCTTCCACGCGGCCACCATGGCATCTCCTCCGAGCACTGCCAGGAGTAATTTCCTGACTGCAGAGCCAGGAGTGACTCCTGAGCATCTCCAGGTGTGGCCTTAAAAACAACAGCAACAGAAGAAATAGTTCTGATTATTTAGACCTCAACTAAAACATTTCTCTTTTTTTTTTTTACTTAACACTTGTGGCTATTGTGTTACATATAACCTAGCCACTCTTACTGCTGTGCCTCCGTTTAAAAAAATTAATCACATAACAAACTGCTAAATTGCCTTTGAAGCTTAGTCATTGATTGTTTATTTGTCTTTTTGGGTCACAGCCTGGCCATGCTCAGGGGTGACACCTGGCTCTGCACTCAGGGATCACTCCTGGAGGTGCTTGGGGGACCCTGTGGGATGCTGGGAATCGAACCCGGGTCAGCCGCATGCAAGGCAAACGCCAAACCCGCTGGACTATTGCTTTGGATCTTCAGTCATTGATTTTTTTTAAACATTTTCATGGATTTTATTTTATTTTTTGCTTTTTGGGTCACACCCAGCAATGCTCAGGGGTTACTCGTGGCTCTGCACTCAGCAATTAACTCCTGGCGATGCTCGGGGGACCCTATGGGACGCTGGGACTCGAACCCAGGTCGGCTGCGTGCAAGGCAAACGTCCTTCCAGCCCCAGTCATTGATTTTTTTAATTGATCCCCCAAACCGACTATTCTTGAAAACTTTTTCATTTCACTTCTAAATTTTTGAGTTAGGCACATCTTGCTTGGTTATGTAAGGGTCATTTCAGGTTTGGCTATGTTATGCTAAAGGAATTCAGTTTGATTGCTTAATAGGGAAGTAATTTCATGGAAAAATAAATATATCCACATGAGTTGGGTTTAGAAATTCTTAAAATGTTCAGTCTTTAGGGTAATTAGTAAAGCAATCAAAAGTTGAAATAAAATACAATTTTCTCAGCTTTGATGCCAAATGAACTCAAGATCACCTGTTTCTTGGTGTTTACCGAACATTACTGATGATTCTTTTGTGTTTTTCTGCTTTTATGCCAAAAGTTTTATTTGCTCAGGTGTAAAGACTTTCAGATTACTTTAATTTTCTATCTTAATCATGTTAAGTGAATTACATTTAAAAAAATACTTGATTTGACTTCCTTTGTTTCAGCATTGGTGTGTAGCTTACAGATTTAATCTAATTCTGGTATTTAGAGTTCCTGGAGGCTGACTTTTTAAGCTGTAGGTTGTGACCCTTCTTTAATGGAGTCATGGAACTGTGGCATTTAAAAATAAAAATAAAAACTTAAAAATAAAAATTTAAGAACAATTTTAAAAGAAAAATCTTCTGAATATTTTATTTTAAAATAAATTGCTTCATGATCTATTGCCAGTACATGTTTGATTTGTAGACCTACTTTTTCTATGTATATATCTGGGGCTGTGTGAAATTTTCTGAGCCAGAAAGTGTCATGAGTTGAAAGAGTTTCATGTAGTTTGCCCTATAGAGTTGACAAAGATTGTTTTCTTTCTTTCTTTCTTTCTTTCTTTCTTTCTTTCTTTCTTTCTTTTTTTTGGTAGAAGGCAAGATAGGGGAGGGTTGGATTCTACCTGGAGGTGCTCAGGGCTGACTCCTGGCAGTGGTCAGGGAACTGCATATGCAGTGCCTGGGACTAACCAGGAGTTGGCAGTCTGGAAGGAAGGCAATTGTCTTCCTCCTGTACCATCTTCATAGAGACAGCTTTTTTTTTGGGGGGGGGAGTGGGGAGTTTTACACCCTGGGCTGGAGCAATAGCATAGCAGGTAGGGCATTTGCCTTGCACCCGGCCGACCTGAGTTCGATTCCTCCACCCCTCTTGGAGAGCCCCGCAAGCTACTGAGAGTATTCCGCCTGCATGGCAAAGCCTGGCAAGCTCTTCCCCGTGGCAGATTCGATATGCCAAAACCAGTAACAACAAGTCTCACAATGGAGACGTTTCTGGTGCCCGCTCGAGCAAATCGATGAACAACGGGAGGACAGTGCTACAGTGGGTTACACCCGGCGATGCACGAGGGTTACTCCTAGCTCTACACTCAGGAGTTTACTCCTGGCGGTTCTCGGGGGACCCTATGGGATGACGGGAATCGAACACGGGTCAAACACCTTCCTGTACTATCGCTCCAAGCCCCGATAGAGACAGCTTTAAAGGATTATTCTGCTATAAATGTGTGATTTTGTGTTTCGCTTTTTAACTTTGTGATTTTCCTCTTACCCGATGAAGTGTAATTGGGGACAGAACCTTGGGGAGAGTAAGATGGGAAGACGGTGGAAAGAGAGCCCCAGAGAGAGAGAGCCCTCCCTGGTATGCGTTGTGTGGGTCGTGCCAGGAGGAAGCAGGGCTCAACGATGGTGCTCTGGGGGCTTTTCCCCTTTTTTATGGTCATCAGTGGCATTATCAGGTCCCAGGAAGCAAGAAGAGGCTGCCCCAGGACCTTTGGTTATCTCTGCTTAGCTCCACGTCAGTGAATCCTGTTTCCGGAGCATGCAGGAGGGCGGTGTGGGCTGACCCTGGCTGTAGCTTTGTTTGGTTTTGACTTTGGAGCTGCCGCCAGTGAGTGAGGGTTGGCGGGTGTTTGTGACTCAGTGCTCAGTGCCCCTCGGGGACAAACTGGCATTGGCCCCATCCAGGTAGGTGCCTTAACCCCTTACTCTCAGTCCTCCCTGAATTTGTGGTGTTTTTTTTTTTTTTGATTCTGTTGCTGATTTTATTTCTATGGCCATTATATTTTTAACCATCCTTAATCAGCTCTTTGTTACTATTATTATTTTTTGTTTTGTTTTGGGTCACACCTGACAATGCTCAGGGGTGACTCCTGGAATTCCTCTGCACTCAGGAATTAGTCCTGGTGGTGCTTGGAGGACCGTAGGGTATACTGGGGATTCAACCCAGGTTAGCTGCGTGCAGTGCTAACACCCTGCCCACTGGACTATTGCTCCAGCCCAATCAGCTCTTTAAAAAAAAAAATCCCAGACCTTAGCTTTCTCTCCCTAGCACTTTCTCTAGAAGTCTTAGTTCTGTTACCAGTGACTTCTGCTTCATCATTTTTATTTTGTCTGTTCATCAACTTTTATGTCCTTATATTTCCCACACCGGTGGAATCATTGATACTACGGAATTTATCATTTTCTTTTTTTTTTTTAATCACATCTTGTGATGTGGAGAGACGTTAGTGACATTATTTTTTTCCTAAGATCTTGGGCTCTCTCTTCTCTCCGGTATGCGCTTTGGTCGTATTTAATCCATGGCTGTGTCATTCTCCTTATTTAGGGACTATGTCCGGAGTGAACTGGAGTCCGCCTATGAAGGACCAATGTACTTAGAACCTCTCTCCATGAATCGCTTTACCACGGCCTTAATAGGTGAGTAGTCGCCAAGGATATTCACACCAAAAAATCATTAATAAAGCTCCCGAGTTATTCATGTGATTTCTTCCAAATGCAGCCATTCGTAGATGCTTTATTTTCTTAGTCTCTATTTCCTTTTCTGTATCCGTTTTTCTTACGTATTGTATTTTTAATTTATTTTTGCTGGTGCGTGCGTGCGTGTGTGTGTGTGTGTGTGTGTGTGTGTGTGTGTGTGTGTGTTGGGGGGAGAGGCAAGGATGGTACTCCACCAGGCAGTGCTCAGGCTATTCCTGGCTCTGTCCTTGGGGGTTGTGTGTGGGGAACTGTGTCGTCCTGGGGCTGAAACTGGGGCCTCCTGCATGCATGAGTATATTCAGCTTGTGGAGCTCTTTGGCCCATGTTTTTGGATTAGTGGGTTTTTTTTTTTTTGGCTTTTTGGGACACACCTGGTGTGCTGCTCAGGGGTTACTCCTGGCTCTGCACTCAGGAATTACTCCTGTTAATCTTGGCAATGCTTGGAGGACTCTTTAGGATGCCGGGGATCAAACCCAGGTCAGCCACGTGTGAAGCAAACATCCTCCCTGCTGTATTAACACTTCGTGGCTCCATGATTTCAATTGTATTGTGTGACATATTGTTTCTTAGGTATTTTTTTTGGGGGGGAGCATTTTAAGTATCTAGGGAGAGTAAAGTTTGTTACTATCTTGTTAGATAAAAATGAGAATTGTGGGGCTGGAGCGATAGTACAGCGGGTAGGGCGTTTGCTTTGTACGTGGCTGACCCGGCTTCAGTTCCTAGCATCCCATAAGGTCCCCTGAGCACCACCAGGAGTAACTTCTGAGTGCAAAGCTAGAAGTAACCCCTGTGCTGGGTGATCCCAAAAGCAAAAAAAAAAAAAAAAAAAAGAGAGAGAGAAAAGAGAGAGAATTGTACAGCAGTGGAGGACGCTTTCCTTGTGTGCGTGCGGCTGACTGAGTATTGTCCCAGGAGCCCCGCCAGGAGTGAGCCTCAAGCACAGAGCCAGGAGTCAGCCCCGAGCACCCCAGGGCAGGGCCTGAAAAACAACAACAAGAAGAAAGAGAAGAGTAATACCGTCTCACAGCTCTCTGCAGTTGCTGGAGACCTTCATCCTACAGTCAGATGTTTCCAGAATTTTGCCAGGAAGGAACAGCTCGAACTTGAGGTCCCAGGGCCCTGGTCAGGTAGCTGAATGCCAGCCTGCTGGCCACACTCGGGAGAGGCCAGGGTGAGGCCCCAGGCCCCGCCCGGGAGAGGCGCAGAACCCTTTGCCTGGGTGAATCGCGGGGAGGTTACAGAGAGATGGGGGGCCTGGAGCCAGAAGGAGGCCCCCTGAGAAACAGCTGCATCTCTCTGAAATGGCCGCCGCCCAGCCTTCACTCCGCACTGCTCGTGCAGAGTCTACAGCTGCAGACACCCCAGCTAGCCACAAGTGACTGTTGCACACGTGAAATGTGGAAACGCACATGCAGATGGGTTATAAATAGACACGGCACCCGCTTCTAAGAGTGCAGGGGCCGGGGGGTGGGGGTGGTGTGCAGACCTCATGCTGATTTCTTAATCTAGGTCAGAGGCTCCTGTGAAAATATTTGTGATCGAGTAGGTAGGTTCAACAAACGAGAGTGCTCACTTGTTGCTCCCCCGACGTTTGTAAGAATGAGGCTACCAGAAAGTTTAAAAACCCACATATACGACGCATTAAACGTCGTCTCAGGTGACATTCAGCTCAGGAGTGGGCTTGGCTGCAAGCCCCCTGACGGTAGGGTGGAAGCGTAGGGACTGTGCTGTGTGTGTGCAGAGGAGAGTTTGGACTTGGAGGCGTTTCTTAGGCCTCGAACACGAGGGTCCTTCAAAAGGATCAGAGGACCCCCAGCAGGGTAGGGGCGCCTCAAACCCCAGCAGCTGAGGGGAGAACCGAGCACAGGCACCAGAGGGGTCGTTGGGGGCAGTCTCGGGAGAAGGCCAGCAAGTGCCTGGAGGAAGGAGGCCCCTTCCCTCTGCTGTGTAGAGCTGGCTGTTGGGTCAGCAGCTGCTCCAGGCAGTTTGCTGCTCCCTCCCCGAGACTTACCTAAAGGCAGGAGAATATTTCTTTTTCCCCAGTAGATTTGGAAGGTAGCCAGAGACCAGGAGAATGTTGCTTCCTGGGGTCGGGGAGATGACTCGGAAAGGCTGGAAGAGGCCGAGCTCCTGCCCATCCTGGATCGGCACTGCTGGGTCTGGTTCTGGTGGTGGTCCCTGAGCACTGCAGGGAGCCCCCTCACCACAGGACAAAAAAAAATTAGAAATAAAAAGAATGCAGCTCTATGAGAGTATCTTCTCTGAGTTGGTGTGTTCAGTAATAAGTAGGTGTAGTTAACATTTTACGAAGACATTTGCTAGCTCAGAAAGATTATAATCTGTCCTCTTTTCTCCTGTGATGGATGCAGTTTAGTTTTGGGGTCACACCTGGCTGTGCTCAGCGTTTACTCCTGGCTCTGTGCCCCGGGGATCAGTCCTGATGGGCTTAGGAGATCTTGGTGGGGTGCCAAGGATCGAATCTGTCAACCGTGTTCAAGCCAAGCACCCTGGCCACTATATTATCTCTCTGGCCCCGAGGATGCAATTTAGTATAAATCTGAAACCGATCCTTTTATTTTTTCATTCATTTATTTATTTTGCGTTTTGGGATTATACTCTGTGATGTTCAGGGCTTCCTCCTGGCTCTGCACTCAGGAATCACTCCTGGCGGTGCTCAGGGGACCCTATGGGATACCAGGGATGAAACCTGGGTCGGCCCCGTGCAAGGCAAACACCCTCCCCGCTGTGCTATTGCTCTGCCCCACGGATTCTTTCCATTTTCTATCAGCTATTATCATTGTCTACTCAGCTAAACCCAACTAAAAGGACATTTAAAATTCATAAGCTAATAGGTCGCATGCTTTCTCTCAACCTTGATTTTAAAGTCACTTGCCTCTCGTTTTTTTTTTCCATTTCACTAGTGAACTTTTAAAAGAAATAATTTGGCCCAAGACTTCATTTCTAAGAAGGGCAAGCTTCTCAGAGATGTTTCCGAGAGTGAAATCCAGAGAGCGCAGAAGTGATTTTGGTGTATTCGGAATCTTCCCCTTGGAAGGGGCTTGTTGAAATAACAACTTCCTGTCCTTGAGATTCACACCAGCAAACAGTGCCCATCTTCTTCCTTTCACCTAACCAGGGGGAGGGCTCTTCTCTGAAGGAGAGTTATGGCTCATGAGTCATATTTTTTTCTGCGAAAGGAGATAATGAGGCCTGTAATACCCAGAGCTCAGCCCTGACTGCATTTGGCAAAGATCAGGGGGATTTTCAGAGCCAGGGGGAACTTGACATCATGCAGAACAAGGAAATTGAGACATCAGAGCCGAGAGTGCAGTGAAAGTCAGAAGAACACTCCCTTCTCATTCCTGGTAGGAAAGCATTTCCTCCTAGAGCTTTCTTTCAGAAGCGAGAAAAAGTGGTTGTAGCAGGAGTCCAGGGAACAAGCAGAGTCCTTTAACCAAATTCCCTAGGAACCCCCACCCCACCCCTACCCATTGTTCCAGCTTGCAACCACTGATGGACTTTTGGGCCCTTGTGGGAAGTGCTCTGGACTTAAGGACACAGTGAACTCAGCCAAAAAATAAACTTCTAAAAAAACGAAACTTCTGGTTCCTCCCTTTCAGTCTCCCCTTTACAGTGTAGAAAGCTGACTCCCAGGCCTCTTCCCCAAAGTGAAGTCAAGACTCAGGGGTGGAGTGCAAGACTAGGAAACTAGTCTGAACGCCCCCATCCCCCTCCACCCCCTTGTTTCTGCATCCATGATTGCAGGTGATGTGCTTTGCCATCATGGGGGCTCATTGGGGGTTAGGCCCTAGACTGTCGGCTTTTTCCCATTTCTGGGAAGGAGCATTCTGGTTTTCTTTAAAGCAAAGAAACCTGTATTGGGGGCTGGAGCGATAGCACAGTGGGTAGGGCGTTTGCCTTGCATGTGGCCGACCCGGGTTCGATTCCCAGCATCCCATAGGGTCCCCTGAGCACTGCCAGGGGTAATTCCTGAGCGCATGAGCCAG